>JARYGA010014978.1:0-60286 GCA_030545235.1 Helianthus tuberosus
ACCTTAGGCATTTCAATACAATAATCATTCAATTTTGGAAACTCTTTGTCATTTAAAACTTGTTCAACTTTGACTTCAACTTTCTCATCTTTTTCCAATTTTACTTGTTTCTTAACACTCCACATTTGGCCTTTCGGAGTACCTCTTTTGTAAAAATTTGTCTCTTTTTGAACCTTTTGATTTTGAACAACATTTTTAGGTTTCCAAAACTCTTGAGGTTTTGTCATATCCACAGATTTTCTCCAACTCTGTGTTGTTCTCAATCTGGGTGTGTGAGAATTCCAGATCTGTCTTGAATCAGACCTAGTCTGTTTTGGTTTCCAAGTTTGATTTGAAGCAAACTTGTTTGTATTGTACCTCCAAGTTTGTTTCGAATCAAATCTGATTGACCTAGATTTCACATCCTCAGATTTTTGTTTTTCAACATCAACAGGCTTTGGATTTGGACACTTTCGTGCAACATGTCCAATTTGATCACAGTTAAAACACACTTTCTTTGAAACATCCTTGGCCTGTGGTTGTTGCTTTTGCTTTTTAGCAAAGAATTCATCATTAGACTGTCTCATTTTGAATTCTTTTTCCTTTTCTAAACTGCCTCCATCAACAAAACTCATTTTTGTTTGAAAATTTTGTGTTTCAGTTTTGTTTCTATTCTGTTTCTTCTTAAAACCCAAACCAGCCTTCATGTTCTTCTTTTTGAAACCAAGTTTAGTATACAAACCTCTATGACTCTTACCGACAAACTTTGAAATCTCAGACTTCTCAATCTCAACCATTTTAAAAACTTTGTCGACCTTTTCTGAAATCACATTCTGAATTGGGAAAACAACATCTAAGAATAGTTTGTCCGATCCAATTATGGTATAAACCAATCCTTTTGAATCATCATTCAAATTTTTCTCAGATTTTGTGTTTTTCAGATAACCATCATAAAGATTTCCTTCATCTCCATCCTGTGATTCAGACTTACTTTTTGTAGACTCATCTTTCAAAACACTTTCAACAACCTTACTTACCACCTCTGAATCATTAGCATCATCAGATTTGGAGTAAGTCACATCGATACTTTCAGGTAACTGGTCAGCTATGTTCAAACCTTTTGCCACCTTTTCCTCATCATAAAAAGTATAATTGTTTCTCAATGGTGGTAGTACCTGATGAAATTCTGAACCAATACCCTTTTTGCAATTTTCAGTATCTTTATCATCTAGTGTGATGTTGAAAATGCGTTCGAGAATGTACGAAGAGTTATGATAACTTTGAAGTTTTGTAACAATCTTTTCTTTTTCAGCCAAGACTTGCTTAAGATTAGCAATTTCATCAACACATTTGTTCAATTCAATTTGCTTTTCTTTAAACCTTCTTTCATACATTTCTTTTGTTATTAAAGTTTCAGACAATCTTTGATCAAAACTTTTGACTTGGCTCTTCAAAGTATCATAAGCTTCTTGTACTCTCTGACTCGACCACTTTAAAGAATCATACTGTTTTTGTAAATCTTGAAATTTAGATTCTTTTTCAACACAATCAACACATTTTGTAGAACACAGTTGTTTATAAACATCATTATCCTTTTCAAGACCTTGACATTTCTGTGTCAAATTTTCAACTTTTAATTTCAAAATTTCTTCTTTTTCAATCATTTCTTGAAATTTTATCGTGAAACCATTTTCAAGTTTGTTTAAATCATTTTCTTTTGTTTTTATAATGTCATCTTTTTCAGTACAGGCTTTGCACATTTCTATGCAATTCCTGCACGTTTGTTCTTTTTCATCAACCAAATCAACATTCGATAGATCAGAAGATTTTCTAACCTCAGTCTCATTCAGCACCAATTCTTCTGTTTCAACTTTCTGATCTTCCTTCTTTTCTTCTTTCTGTGCTTCTTCATTCTTCTGTTCTTCTTCAGCTTTCTTTTCCTCTACAGCAGCAATCTTCACAACAGTCTTTACTTCATCAATCATCTTCTTCAATTCCTCTTCTTTTCTCTTCTTCATCTCTACCACTTTCGGTAGACTTGCTTCACAAACTTCTCTAATCTTCTTTTCCAAATCAGGCAGATATGCTTTATCAGATAACCTTCGTGTATTGAAAGTAGCCTGTCTTGGAACCAAATTTGTTACAGCTTCGAAATCCACTTTTGATGGGTCAACAACTGGATTACCCCGTGGATCCATGTAACATTCCAACTCTTCATTCCATCTTTTAGCTCTCTGGGCTTCTTTGAATGGTTCATTTAATTTTCCAATTTCCCATCTTGCATAATCTGTTTTCCAATATCTATCAGGATCAACATCAGCCACAAATGCATAACCAACTGCATCTTCTTCAGGTAGAACTTCTTGACTCCAGTCATACCCTTCATCTTCGTATATAACTGCAAGAGCCCTTGATTTTTCTTCTGGCTGTTTCAATCTTGGCGGCTCAGACTTGTTCTGATGGTAAATCGCCTTTCTGTAATAATCTTCATTGAATGGATTTTCAGAATCATCAGGAGCATATGCATTTCTACACTCGCGCTTAAAATGACCTCTTTGTTTGCATTTGAAACATGTCACCTTGGATTTATCAAATCCCAATTTAGTCGATGGTCCACCAATTGACTTTCTCCCCGTTATCTCCATGAACCGTTGTGCCCTACGAACCGCACTGGCCATGCACCATCTGATGTCCATTAGTTCCATTTCCTCGGGGTCTAATTGATCATAATCTTCTTTTGTCAAATTGGTATTCCCAATCTTCCCTGCAACGAGACTTTCATATGATTCAAGTACAGATGCCAAGAAAACCATCTGTTGTTTTGCTGACTCTTCACTGAAATTCTGTCCATTCTTCAAATCCACTGCGATATTACATTGAAACAAATTCTTTGAAGCAGATTGATCAGAAGTTGTTGAAGAAGATCCACTGTGAAAACCACTGTGAAGACTTTCATTGTTCACTGATCTTGAGCTTTCTGCGGAAAATGCTGTTTTTGGAGACCCAGCCTGTGGTACTCTGTAGTAAAGCTCTACATTCTGCTGATAGGCTGAATTGTTGACTTTAGATCTTTTTATCTCCAGCTCATGACTTTCAAATCTTTCAATCAGCAAATCAACTTTCAAATCTTCAGGCTTGATAGTATTTTTCAACATTAGAGCAAAGTATTTCCACTCTTGATCATCTGGTAATGAATCAAATAGTTTATCCACCAGCTCCTCTTCAGAAGGTAAAATTTCATGTCTGGCTAACTCCATTTTCAGATGCCCAAATCTTTCGATCATTCTACAAACCGATTCATTTTTCATACAACTGAATAAATCAAACTCTTTACGCAACAATTTCTTTTTGTTTTTGACAATTTCATTACTTCCTACACACTTTCTCCCTAATGCTTCCCACAAACTCTTTGAGGTCTTTTCTTGTTCAAGTAACGAGATAATATCTTCTCTCACTGACTGTTTGATTAATGTGATCATTCTATATTCAGCTACAAAATTTTTTGTGTCTATGTCTGTGAAATCTTTAGCTTCTATTAACTCTCCTCCCTCTTTTACTGGTTCGGTGTATCCATTTGTCAGTTTTAACCAGCTTTCAGGAGCGAAAGCTTTTACCCAACCCTCAAATCTGTTTTTCCACCAATTATAATCTTCAACTTTCATTAGCTTTGGTGGCTTCTGTTGACTTCCGTACATGTTCTCAAACTTCAAATTTTCCGAAATTTCTTTTGAATATTCTTTCATCTCAGATCTTCTATCTGATGATTCGGAAGTGAACGTGTACATGTCATTAAACGGGTTTATGAAATTATCATCCATCTTGAAAGTACCTGACAGAAAAATCAGTCAAACACTTAGAAATTTTCAAATTTTTGAAAAATTATCAACTTCAAGCGAAATCCTTGAATTATATAAATCTTCAAGCGAAATCAGATAACAACACTACTCCAAGCGAAATCAACAGCAATCTATTTCGCTTCAGCTTCAAGCGAAAACTCCAAGAACAGTTTCGCTTCAACCAAAATAGAAACCTCAAGCGAAATCTACTATTTCGCTTCAACCGAAATAGAACCTCCAAGAGAAATCAACTATTTCGCTTCAGGAAGCTTTCAAGCGAAATCCAGCATAAACTATTTCGCTTCAGGAAGTCTTCAAGCGAAAACGACCAAAAAGTAGATCTGAAGCGAAATCAGTCAATTATCTTCGAAACCTTTGAAGCGAAATCATGTTTTAGGTCAATTTTAATGAGTTTTAATCTGATTTTAAGTCCGAAACTTTATAGGCTTTGTTAAAACAAGGTTTTACACATTATACTCTAAAATCAGTCCATTTCAACCGTTGGAACTATCTCAGATCTGAAAAATACGAAAAAGAATGAGTAGAAATGAGAGAAATCGGTAGAATCAAGCTGTAGTAGTATGAACTCCTCGTCCTGAGCTCTGATACCACTTGTTGGATCGTTGTTTGACCCGACTGAGTCGTTCCGAAGAGTTTTACATCCAGTTTAAAGGCGGAATCAGTAAACCGGACACGGATACAGCTTGTACTCTTTAATCTGTCTATTATATTGCTTTAACACTGATTACAACCTGACAGAAATTCGGCAGCACTTCGTTATACCTTCAGAAGTTGCGTCCCAAATGAAATGACAAGTGCACTATTTATAGATGTTAAGATTTCGCTTGAAGGGAACCTAAACTGGTTGAAGCGAAATCTAATGGTGTGATTTCGCTTGAACTGATCTAAAGTTCACTTGAAGCGAAATCTTCACTAACACCTCATATCTCAGTTTCTCGAACCTCGTGCACAAAATATCCTATTACATGATACAAGACGAAGTCAATAGACGTAGTGCACTAACACCAGTCCAGTCACGCCAATGCTCTGATATTTCGGGGTGTGACATCTTACGCGGCCTGTGAGAGGCAAGTTTGGCAGAATGTCCAATTTGGTCCCTGCACTTGAAAAACTTGGATTCGATGCATATTTGACATGCTTAAGCCCCGTTAACCCCATTTCAAAGCTCTAAAATGAAGTTAAAGTATATTTAACTTAAAATATGCTCAAAAATATCTTAGATCTCGGTTTGTTTGGTCGTACGGTTGCGTTATTCGGTTAATTACGTTGGAAGTCGTAACGAACGCAAAAACGATCCAAATTGCGCGACGAATTGTATTTTTGCTTTCCAATCACTAAAATAAGATATTTTAATGATTACAAAAATTTTTGGCTGTCCGGATATATTCAGAACGTAAGATATGCGCGAAAATGTAAACTTATGCACTTTTTGACGCTTTTAGCCCCTATTGACCAAATAAGTTTATTTTAGCATACCGAACCCCTCAAAGCCTATTTCTAAGCTATGTAAAGAATATTTAGGGTATGTTTGACTTATGATCAAGTTCCGGAATGTTTGTTACTGAACAAATCGGCATACTTTCGCAGTTTGACACAAATAGTCCATGCGATCGAATAGACTTGTTTTCAACACACCAAACCATCCAAAACTTATTTCTAAGTTATGTGAAGGTTATTTAAGGTATGTTAAGCCTATGTCACTATTCCGAAGTGTTTTTCGCGTTAAACTGATTACGTTTACGCATCAGTTTGCGTGTAACTTTCCAGAAAGTGATTTAAAGCTTGAAATCGGACTCGAATCAAATCGTAAAATCATCAAACACAAATACACAAATAATAACACCAAAACAGATTTTTTTATTAATAATTAACATTGTTTTACATTGTACATCGATTACAGAGCACAATTGTCACAGTCTCCCCTACTTTAGGAAATTCCGTCCCGAAATTTTTAACTAGAGGAAACTTGTGAGAACAATTGCGGATATTTCGCCTTCATTTGTTCCTCACGTTCCCAAGTAAACTCTGGGCCATGTTTGGATTCCCAGCAAACCTTGACCAATCGAATCCGTTTGTTCTTCAACTGTTTAACTGCACGGTCCGTTATCTCCACGGGTTTCTCGACAAAGTGCATCGTTTCATCAATTTTGTTGGTGCATCCGTCTGTCGACTTTGTCTTGTATCGAGTCTTGTATGTTGGTAGAAAGATCAGGGCACGATATTCAAGAAAACATGTTAAAAGGCTAATTTCGCTTGAAATGGTCAAAAGCCATTTCAAACGAAATCACATGGCTAATACCGCTTGAACTGGTAATATCGCTTGAAGTGGTAATTTCGCTTGAAAGTGATTCCGGTTGAGGCAGGTTCAAGCGAAATTACCAAGCCTATATATAGTGGTGTCTTGATTTCATTTGTAACTTTCCGGTCACTAAGTCGAAGTGCTGCCGAAGTGTCGTCTCGCTGTAAAACTTTGTCAAATCAATCTAAAGACAGTTTAAAGTGATATTCTAGCTGAATTGAACTCGATACGTTTGTTTCCGCCACTCGTATTGAGAAAAACTCTTCTGATCGACTCGCTTGGGTCAGAAAACGATCCTACAAGTGGTATCAGAGCTCATGAGGAAGAGTTCTTACCAATTCAGCTGCAATTTCTGATTTCTACACTTTCTTTTTCAAAATTTACAACTTTTCACGGTTAAAATCGGCTAATTTTCACACATTAAGTGCGCAATAGTGTTTTAATAAATCCTTGAGAAAATTGGACCTTAATTCGATCTAAAATTGATAAAATTTGTAATTTCGCTTCAAAAACAGCTCGAGTATGATGACGTCTGTTGGTGCATGCGTCTGTCGACTTCGTCTTGTATTGAGTCTTACATTACAATTGTTAGATCAGGGCGTGTTATACAAGAAATAGGGTAGGTTTTATGAGTATTTGATGTAATTTCGTTTGAACATGACATGTGACACCTTCAAACGAAATTAACATATGTAATTTCGTTTGAAGTGATCCATGCCACTTTCAAACGAAATAGCTTGCCCTATATATACTAGTTGTCTTTATTTCATTTGGAACTTTCCGGTCAGTGTAACGAAGTGCTGCCGAAGTGTTATCAGAGTGTAAATCATTATCAAATCAATCTTACAACAGTTTAAAGTGTGAATCTTGCTGAATTGACCTCTACACGTCTGTTTCCGCCTTTCGTGTTGAGTTAAACTCTTCTGATCGACTCGTTCGGGTCCGAAAACAATCCTACAAGTGGTATCAGAGCTTAGGAGGAAGAGTTCATACCAATTCAGCTGCATTTTTCTGTTTTCTTCACCTTCTTTCACAATTAAACAAGTTTTCACGGTTAAAAACGGCCGATTTTCACATATCATGTGCGCAACACTGTTTTAACAAACCCTAGAAAGTTTCAGAACTAAAATCGACCATTTGCTTGACCAATTGGACCAAAATATGACCGAAATGATGATGTCATGGTGATTTCGTTTGAAGGAACTTGATGATTTCGTTTGAGATGGCATCATTTAACTGATTTCGTTTGAAAATTCATTCATATTTCGTTTGAGTAGTGCATTTCTGTTTGAAGGGGTTCAAACGAAATCAGGTTGTATTGTTTCAGTGAAGTATTTCGTATGAAGTAGTAGTGTTTCAAACGAGATCAAGTGATTCCGTTTCAGCTATATAATTCCGTTTGAAGGGATTCAAACGAAATCAAGTATTTTGGTTAAAAAGTGGTATTTCATTTGAAGGGGTAGAGTTTCAAACGAGATTAGGTTTCTTGTTTCAGAGAGGTGATTTCGTTTCAGTAGTGATCTCGTTTGAAAGGGTTCTGTTTGAGTAATGTGATTTCGTTTGAGTTTGTGGTTGTTCAAACGATATTAGGGTATTCTTGTTGATTGTTGATTTCATTTGACCTTATACTTAGTGTGATCCTTGGGTTTGTGAATCAAGTTGTCTAATCATGAGTGAAGAGTTTTACAACGCATTTGCAACATCCCCGACTAATCCAGCTGCCATTACTCAAAACATGAACATGGAAAATGAAACCGGAACCTTACAAAAACCCCCGAAGCTAATGAGCATTGAGGAGTATTACGGTTGGAAAGATCGGTTTGAAAACTGGGTACAAGCAAATCATTTGAGATCTTGGGAGTGTATCTTGAAAAAGTATGTTCTACCACGTACTGATCTGCAAGTTGTGAAAGAAATCTCTGGATTCAATGACAAAGAATGAGACATGTACAGAGCTGAAAAGATGATGATTAGTCTACTTCAGCAAGCCATTAAAGAAGATATCTTTATATTACTTCAACATGACAAAACTTCAAAATCAATTTGGGATGCTCTTAAGATCAAAGTTGAGGGAAGTGAGAATATGATAAAAAGTAAAAAGGCATTGCTTAAGAAAGAATTTGATCTATTCACAAGTCTGCCAGGGGAAGATACAAAGAAGTTGATTGAAAGATACTGACACTTAGTGCGTTCTATGTCACTGTTAAGCATAACTAAAGATCGAGAGGAATGGGTAGACAAATTAGCTGATGCTTTACCTCAAAAAGAATGGGGTACATTTTTGATGATTTTAAAGAATACTGGAGTTTATGATGATTTGACGATTTCTCAGTTCATCGAGAAGATTGAGGGTCAAGATCTTGAACAGCAGAAGATTGCGAGGATGAGTAATCCGAGTGGTAAACAAGATGTGAAAATGTACTACAAAGGCAATGTTCAAGAGGTTGAAATGAGTTCAAAAATTCAAACTGCGTTTAGTGCTGGAAACTCATCTGAAAATGTTGAACAAAGTCCAAATAGCAGCTATGGATTCTCTTCATATCCAAATGTTAATCCGAAGAGTTCAACTTCGAGTTTTCATTCTCATAGTTCAAAAAGTGGAAATGGTTGTGTGATACAGTGCAACATTGCATTAAATCTTCCAGATGGTCAAAGTTTTTCTGAAGAAATTGCAAAAGATCATATGGCGTTACTTGCAACTGTGCTACAATCTTATGAAGGTTTGGTTGCAGGAAGGATCGGAAATCCTATGCTGACGAAAGAGGATTACGATTAGATAGACGCTGAAGAGATGGAACTCATGGACATCAAATGGTGTCTAGCTAGTGTCTTGAGGAGAGCAGAAAAGTTTAAAATGATCACAGGGAGAAATGATTTTCTGGATGCACATGTGTCTACTTTGGGTTTTGATAAATCTAAAGTTACTTGTTTTCGATGCAGGGAGAAAGGTCATTTCAAAAGAGAATGCAAAAATCAAGAAGCTAGTGGAGCAAAGAATCCATTTGGAAAAGATGACTACTATCGGAAAGCCATATATCAACAAGTTGCTCATCAACCATATCAACAAAAAGAAACACAAACTGCTCATGGGAAGATGATTGAAGATGCAAATAGGAAAGCTTATTCTGGCATTATTAATCAAGATGATGAGAAAATGGCTCCAGGTTTCAGTTGGAACAAATACATATCAGCTGATAGTAAAGCATGTTTAATCAACCAAGATGATGAAAAGTTACCTGAAGGGTTCAGCTGGGATATGTTTACGGATGAGAATGGGAATTTTAAAGCTTTCATGGCAAAGATAGTTCAAGAACCTGATTTGTTTACCAATTGGATAAAAGCGATTGGTGTTCATGAGAAGAAACAAGAAGAAGAATCTGTTTTATCCGATGAAAGTTCAGAAGAAGCAACTATTGTTGATCAAACATCAACTGATTCTAGTTCTTCAGATGATAGTTTTGAAAAAGCGATAGATTTTGATCAATCACCAACTGATGATAGTGGTGATGATGAGGAAGAAAGACATATTAATATCGCTAAAACTCATCTATCTCCTGAAAGTTTTCAATTTTATTTTGCAGATCGCTTGGAGAAACTGAAGGAGAGACGAGCAGCTAAAGAACAAAAGAAAATGAAGAGTGAAAGTGTTGCTCAAAAAGAAGAGACTGTTCAAAATGAAGAAGTTAAAGCTGAGAAGGTGATTGAAGCTGAACCAGTGATTGAGGTTGAGACGATCAATGAAGTTGAAAAGATTGTGGAAGTCATCAAGCCTTGCACGAAGTGTTTGGAATCCTGCAAGCAATGTGCAGAAAAAGATGAGAAACTGAATGAGTAAGAAAAGATGAAAGAACAATTATTGTTCAATCTTAACTACGTGAAAGAGTCGTATGATGTGCTAAACAGAAAAGTGACTGGTCTTCAAAAGACAAATTCTGAAAGAGAAGATGCATTAACTATGATGAATTCTGTGAAGATGACAAAGCAGAAGGCAATTAATCATTACATCGAAGAATGTGCAAAACTGCAGCGGGAGTTGGAAAATGAAAAGATTGAGAATGAGAGGATCAGACGTTTATTACAGAGTTATTCTAGTTCTGATTATCTTATTGATAGAATTTATCCAACTGTTGCAGGTTTTGAAGCATTTAAGGATGATAAGAAGACTGACAAGAAGGATACTGGTAAGAAACAGAGTGTTAGTTATAACAAGTGTCCGCCTCCAATTTGGGAAGGGTATTCGCCTAGAAAACCGAATGAAGAGCAACTCGAAAAAGCGGTCAATATAAAGTTAAAGTCCGACATAACCGATGAATTACCAGAAAACATTGATGTTGTTTTTACATCGTCTGACACTGATCATGAGTCCGAGTTAATAAAAAAGTGGTCGATCAGGTGTTGGATACAGATGAGGAATCGGAGTTAAAATCTGAGTCAAAATCCGAGTCTGGGTGTTCAAATTCGTCCATCAAAAGTTCGAGTTTGTCAGTCAACAGTCAAAAGACGTCGGTTAAACGGGTGTACAATAAAGAATTCATGTTATCAAAATTTAATTTGAATGACGAAGCAATCAAAGTGGTTTATACATTGATTGATTCAGACAAATTATATTCTGATGAGGAATTTCCAATAAGAAGTGTTAATTTTGAAAAGATCAAAAAGGTTTTCAAACTTACAGAAATCATTATTTCTGAAATAAAAGATTTAAATCTTACTGAAAAACCTAAAAAGTACACTTCAAGAGTTCAACAACGTTTAAACAAGAAAAAAGGTTACAGTTCTGGTTCTGGTTTTCAAAAGAAACCAAACCATAACGGTAATTTCAAAAAGAAAGGTCTTTGATTTATTCCATCAGAAAATTATAAAAATGAAAAATATGTTCGAGATTTTAAATCAAAAATGAAATTTTTTTTAGGAGGAAGCGCTGAAGAAGAACAGAAGAAACCTTTCTGGAGACAGTCAAACCAAGAGTTTCTTGCTGAAAAGAAGAGTATAGGAACTGGAGTTTTTCATAGAAAGGATATTAGAACCTGTTTTAAATGCAATGAAGCTGGTCACATTGAATGGAATTGTTCGTTGGATACAAAGAAAAAACAGGGAGTTTCTAAAAAAAACTCAAAGAAAAGGTTTTTGAGAAAAATGAGTCACCAACTGAGAAATTCAAAATTTTTGAAAATTCAACATATGAAGTTGGTGAGTGTTCAAAGACTCATTTTTATCAAAAGAGAGCTAAACATGACAATCAAGTGTGGGTTGTTAAAAAGTTTTATGAGAAACTTGGTGATGAATCTAACTCCACAAAGTTAGACGAGCCACAAGCTGAGTCAAAAGATGAAAACTCAGTACCTCCAATGGATGATGTTCATTTTCCACCATTGAGGGCTGAGAATTTTAAATCAAAAGTTGGAAAAGTTGAAATCTCAAATCAATTTTATTCTGAAAAGAATGAATTTGATATTGAAAAAGCTTTTAATGGGAATGTTAAAAAGATTTTTGGGAAAATGGTTGAGGGTAAAGTGAAAGGGGTAAAAGATTTCTATGAAACAAAAAAAGCAACATTTTACCCAAGTGCAGATGAGGAAGAAACATCCAAGTTTGGTGAAGCTTGGATGTCTGTTTTTCACAAATAAACATCCGGACTTGCCGGAGCTCCCAGGTTGGTAAGAGTGGAGCAGGAATCGGCATCTTTCTTGAGAAATTCACAAAAGTGATTTCGATTTACAAGTGGTTAAAAAAAAGATTTACTTAAAAGTGGTAAATCAGGGACATTAAGTTGTATCTGATTTTCTACACAAGATTGAGAAACAATATGATGAACCCTTAATTTTACAAGTGGTAAAATCAACAAAACTTATTTTCCGGAAAAATCATTTTGGTTAAAACAAACTTAAGTGTTTTGAGATCATAATGAGAAAATAGTTTGTTGAAAGGGGGAGTTCTGATTGTTTATGCCAGGTGGATGGCGAATTGAAGTGATTTGATATCAGTTGTCATATTTCTTGTACAGTTTGTTTTCAAATTTCCTTTAAATGTGTTTGCATTTTAGGGGGAGTAAGAAATTTTTGAAAATCCAAAAACATTTGAAAATTTGAAAAAGACAAAAACATGATAAAATTCAAAAATGAGTTTTTGTGTCAAAGAAGAGGAAATGATAGTACATCAGTAGACAGTTACAGTATGCTAAAGAAATGTAATGTTTAAATAGAGTTAAACAGTCTCACTGATGATGTGCCGATAGGTTTTTACACATTTAGTAAGCTTTTTCGGGATATAAACTTAAATTCAAACTTGCTTATTTCGTGGGGAACACTACTTGGATATATAGGTAACCCCTGAAATCTCGTTTGAAGGGTCCCTCTTTCTGAGATACTAGGTCTTTATGCTCAGTGATATCTGGGGTATTATCCCGGGACTTCTGATAATGCGGAAGCAATGGCCTAGTCCCCGGAGAATACTTTCTGCTTGCTTGAAAAATAGCGCCGCCCTCAGCATAAAATGATAAGACAATAAAGTTGCTAATCAATGTTGTTGTAAAAAAAGATCCTCTAAAGGGGACCCACCAAAAGTCGAGCCGTCATCTCTCTGCTGAACGGAAGTTCTGACCTGAGCTCTCACGGTTTTGCAATTTAACCCCTTACAGATATCATCTGTGGTATACTCACCTGTAAGACTGAATATTGGGATCTGGATACGGGAGTATATTCAAGAGGTGGGACACATGAATGAGTTTAAGTTCTTAATACACCTAACTCATATCCTGAATCAGTTGAAATTTATGTGAAAATTTAAGTGGATCGGTATATCGGCAATCTAAGTGAATTGTTTAATGCTTAATGTGTAACTAAACTCAACGGTACTTGTGATTTGTCAAAAACTGAAATGATCCTCTTACACAAACTCACAAAAATATTGTATGTAAATATTTCTTTATTGCTTTTCATTTCTGTTATCTCAAAAATCCAAAAAGATTTTTAGCGTGTTTTAGCATAAATTTTAGAAAAAATTCAAAAAGATTTTCGACAACTGATGTTAGAAAGCTAATTTTCAAAATTCCAAGTGCTAAACAGGATGAGCATGTGGTGAGGGGGAGTCTGTTTTAAAATGAGAAAAGTTTTTGAAATAAAAAAGTTATTCCTGCAAGTGGTTCATCAGAGACTCTAAATGTTAGATCATTTTGAGATTTACTCTACAAGTGGTAAGAAGAGTATAAATTTATCAAAGTGAAAATTTTATTATGAGGTAGAGTTTGTGCAGGTAAGCCAGATTTCGATCCTGAGCAGGAATTGAGCCAGGTTACGATTCTGGAACTGCTGATGCTGATAAACTTAAGGAATCAAGAGATCTGATCAAGAGAATTAGAAAGATCAAGAGCCAGTCTCAAATTCTGGAAGATTTTCAGTATTCGAGGAGAGAATTCTGTTGATGTTGAAGAAAAGATGTAAGAGCCAGAGATCCTGGAGATCAAGAGAAGATAGAGTCTGAGGACACTTATAGCGTCAGATATTTCAGAGGTTCGAGAGGACTGATAAAGACTGAATATGCGAAGACTTGACACTTTAAGACTCGTCAACATTCGAGGGGGAGTCTGTTGGTGCATGCGTCTGTCGACTTCGTCTTGTATCGAGTCTTACATTACAATTGTTAGATCAGGGCGTGTTATACAAGAAATAAGGTAGGTTTTATGAGTATTTGATGTAATTTCATTTGAACATGACATGTGACACCTTCAAACGAAATTAACATATGTAATTTCGTTTGAAGTGATCCATGCCACTTTCAAACGAAATAGCTTGCCCTATATATACTAGTTGTCTTGATTTCATTTGGAACTTTCCGGTCAGTGTAACGAAGTGCTGCCGAAGTGTTGTCAGAGTGTAAATCATTATCAAATCAATCTTACAACAGTTTTAAGTGTGAATCTTGCTGAATTGACCTCTACACGTCTGTTTCTGCCTTTCGTGTTGAGTTAAACTCTTCTGATCGACTCGTTCGGGTCCGAAAATGATCCTACAACGTCAGTGGCATTTCACACGGAATTAGTCCTTAATTCCGCTTGAAACCGGTATTCCGCTTGAGTGTTTCCGTTTGAAATCAGCTATTCCACTTCAAACAGTGATTCCGTTTGAAAATTTCATACGAAATCAGGGATTCCGTTTGAAAGGGTGTTTGTTCATACGGAATTAGGTATTTCTCTTGAAAAGGTATTCCGCTCCAAAGGGATTTCGTTTGAAAGTGCTAATTTCGCTCCGAAGGTTATTCCGTTTGAAAACTGGTTTCGCTTGAAGTTGTCTAGCTGTTGATTCCGTTTGAACCGGGTTATTTTGCACCAAAAGTAAATTTCATTTGAAGAGTGTAATTCCGTTTGAAACTGACTATTTGTAAATTTCTTGAAAACCGAATCATGGAGAAGAATTTTATAACGCATTTGCTACTACCCCGACTACTCCAGCTAGTGTCACTCAGAATTTGACCATGGAAAATGAAACGGGCACTATGCAGAAACCACCAAAGCTTATGAATATTGAAGAGTATAAAGGTTGGGAAGAACGCTTCAAAAATTGGGTGCAAGCAAATTATTTGGATGCTTGGGAATGTGTTGAAACAAAGTATGTTAGACCGACGAATGATGATGAAGAGGAGATTGCTATTAAAGATCTAAGTGCTGATGATAGAAAGAAATACAAAAATGAGAAAATGATGATTAGTCTATTGCATCAAGCAGTTAAAGAAGATATCTTGATCTTATTGCAACACAGTAGAAGTGCATACTCAATATGGAAAGCATTAAGATCGAAGTTTGTTGGAAGTCAAGAGATGGTAAAGAACGAAAAATCGCTTTTAAAGAAGGAATTTGATTTATTTCGAGGTTTAAAAAATGAAAACACAAAGCAGATCATAGAAAGATATTGCAATCTATTAGCAAACATGAAGAGGTTAAGCATCACAAAAGATAATGAAGAGTTGATTGAAAAGCTGGCCGATGCGTTGCCACATGAAACTTGGGGCACATATCTTATGATGTTAAGGAACAAGAAAGGTTTTAGTAGTTTAACACTCAGCAAGTTTATTGAAAAGATTGAAGCTCAGGAGATGGAACAAAGAAAAATCTCAAGAATGAAAGATTATGATGGTGAACAAGATATTGGATCGTATTACAAAGGAGGGACACAGTGATAAAACCAATATTTCACCAAAGATCGAAAATGCATTCAATGATAAAGGTTCGTCTGGAGGATCATCTCAAGGATCAAACATCAAAACAGGATTTTCTCCATACCCATCATTTGATCCAAATTTTTCAACAACCAAGAAAGGAAAGAGATTACAATGCAACATTGTTCTGAACATTGAGAATGATGAAAATTTCTCGGAAGAGGTTGCTAAAGGTCACATGTCGTTGTTGGGAACCGTTTTGGAATCATATGAGAGTTTAGTTGCAGGTCGGATCGGGAATCTAATGTTGACAAAAGAGGATTACGATCAGATTGATGCTGAAGAGCTTGAATTGATGGATATAAAATGGTGTTTGGCGAGTGTGTTAAGAAGAGCTGAGAAGTTTAAACAAATTACGGGAAGAGATGATTTCCGTGATGCAAATGTTTCTACTTTAGGATTTGATAAATCTAAAGTTACTTGTTTTCGTTGCAGGGAAAAAGGACATTTCAAGAGGGAGTGCAAAAACCGCGAAGCAAGTGGAGCTCAAAATCCGTTCAACAATAATGATTATTATCGGAAAACAATTTATCATCAAGTTGCTCAACAACCACATCAACAACAACCACAAACTGCTCATGCCAGGAAAGAGATTGAAGAATCATCAAAGAGAGCGTGTATGGTGAATCAAGAAGATAAGAAATCATCAAAAGGTTTCAGTTGGGATAAATATGTTTCAGCTGATAGTAAAGCATGCCTGATAAACCAAGATGATGAAAATTTACCAGAAGGGTTTAGCTGGGAAAATTTCAGTTGGGATGATTATGATCCTAACAAGAAGTCAAATCATAAATCTTGTGTTGCTTGAGTTGCTGAAGACAGTGATAATGATGATGATTATTATGCAAGAAGAATGGAAAAGCACTTAAAAATGATGGAAGAGAGTGACAGTGATGATGAAAAAGCTAAAAAGAAAAAGAAGAAAGTTAAAAAACTTGTTAGCAGTGATGATGAAGAAGTTCCAGTGATAAGGAAAAAGGTAAAAGATATTCTAGTTTTTAAAGTTGAAGCTGAAGCTAATGCACAAAAGATTCCGGTGGTATGTGAAAACTGTGAAGCAGTAAAGAAGCAGAATAGTACTTTGATTTATAACATGAACAGATTGAAAGAATCTTATGATGTCTTGAACAAAGCAATGAATCAGTACAATCTGTCAAGCAGTGAACAAGCAACGGCTATGAAGACACTTCAAGGAGCTTTCATGACAAAGCAGAAAGTCGTTAACAATTACATTGAGAAGTGTGCTGTGCTTGAACAGAAACTGGAAACTCAAAGAATTGAAACAGAAAGAGTTAATAGGTTGTTAAAAAGTTACTCATGTACTTCTTATGTCATTGACAGGATTTATCCAACAGTGGAAGGCATGAAGGCATTTGAAGATGAAGAATCTGATGAAAAGATTTCTAAAAAGAAGAAAGATACTGAAGTGAATGTTTCTGGTAAGAAACAAAGTGCCAGTTATACAAAGTGTCCACCCCTGCTTGAAAATGGATATTCTCCTAGAAATCCAAATTCAGAAAGAGTAAAAAAGGCAACAAATTTAGTGTGGGAATCTGAACCATCAGATAATTTACCTGACAACATTGATGTCACTTTTACATCGTCTGACACTGATCATGAGTCCGAGTTAATAAAGAAAGTGGTCGATCAGGTGTTGGATAAAGATGAGTCCGAGGAGTCAAAGTCAGAGTCAGAGTCAAAATCTGGATCTGAAAGTTCGAGTTCAACTGACAACAGTCCAAAATCTTCGGTTAAAAGAGTTTACAATAAAGAATTCTTGTTATCAAAATCTAATTTGAATGATGAAACATTCAAAGTGGCATACACTTTGAATGATTCTGACAAATTATATTCTGATGAAGAATTTCCAATAAGAGGTGTCAAAACTGAAATGATCAAAAAGGTTTTCAAATTAATAGAAATTAATATTTCTGAAATAAAAGATGTAAATCTTTCTGAAAAATCTAAACCTTACACCTCAAGAGTTCAACAAAGAGAAAACAAGAAAAAGGGTTACAGTTGTGGTTCTGGTTTTCAAAAGAAACCAAACCATAATGGTAATTTCAATAGAAAAGGACTGGTTTTATTCCACCGAAAAATCATAAAAATGGGAAAACTTATAAACCAAAAACTGTGTTTGTTTCAGGAACATCAACTGAAGAAGAAAAGGAGCAGTTGTTCAGGAATCAATCAAACAAAGAATTCCTTGCTAAGAAGCAAGAAGAGATGAAGATTGATATTGCTCAAAAGAAAAAAACGAGAACCTGTTTTCAATGCAAAACAGTTGGTCATATTGCCAGAAATTGTCCAGAGGCAATCAAATCAAAACAGGGAGTTTCTGATAAAATGAAAGAAAAGATTGTTGAAAATGAACTACCAACCAAACAATTCAAAGTTTTCAAAAATTCGAAGTTTGAGGTTGGTGAATGTTCAAAAAGGTTATATAAAAGGAAAGCAAATCTTGACAACCAAAAATGGGTTGTTAAGAAATCTGATGATAGTTCTAGCAATGATTCTGATTTGTCAAAATCAGAGGAGCTATCTTCTGGCAATGAATCTGATTCCACAAAGTCAAAAGAGCCACAGGTTGAGTTAAAGTTGGAAACATCAGTACCTCCAATGAATGATGCAAATTTTCCACCATTGAGGGCTGAAAATTTTAAACAAAAAATTGGCAAAGTTGAGATTTCAAATCAATTTTTCTCTGAAAAGAAAGAATTTGATATTGAAAAAGTTTTTAATCCCAAAGTGCAACATATTTTTGGTAAAATGGTTGATGGGAAGGTTAAAGGGGTGAAGGAGTTTTATGAGAAGAAAACAAAGAAACCAGGTAAGAATGGGTCGTCCCAGGTGTGTGACTGGTGTCACACCCCAACCGATGGTGGAATCATCGGGGCATGGCACTGAGCGAAACAGATTGTCCAGAAGTTTCCATAACAATTATCAATACCATTCAATTTAAAATAATACGTCCCATACCGTATCTTAACCAGTACAACAATTATTACAGACAAAAACTAGGCAAATATTTCTGTTCCGACAACTCAGATTTCAAAATAGAGCAATTGTTTATCTGCTTCTAGAGACCCTTAGTTTGACCACTACAGACAACTATTTGTTGGGCTCTAAAGCTTTATTCTAGCTTCAAATTCCTACCAAGTGTGCGTCCTAAGCACCTGTCACATACGTTAAAATAAAAGTCAATACATATAATGTAAAGGTGAGCATACAAGTTTGATATAGCATATAGAGTTCGAATTCGTTTACGCATAACCAGCACGTACACATAGTGAAATGAAACACGTTAGTTATCGACATAGATCCATCGATACCAATGACTGCGGGTTGACTGCCCGAGGAAGTTCGCAATACATGATTACCACCGTAATGCATGCAAGTAAATGATCCTTAACGACCCCCGTGTGAACGGGTGCTGAGTCCAAACTATAGTACTATCGTTGCTAAGGCAGGTAGACAGCATTCCATGTGTAAACATAACAAACAAGCATTCATAAGCCACGTATAACATGTATTAACGGTTAGCGTTCAAATAGTATTGAGTAGTGTGATTGTTGTAATTTGAATATTCGTAACGTATGTAACACCCAAAAGTGCATAAAGCAAAAAGGGATCGATTATACTCACAGCGATTAATGGATTGAAGGGAGCGCTTAGCGAGTAAGATTAGCCTGAATAGATTAGGTAGTATAACGATAAGTGAAGCGTAAAACGGAAAACAAGTGTTGGAGGGTCGGACAGCTGGTCGATCGGACGGTAGTTCGATCGGACGGCTGACCATTCGGTTGACAGTCCGTTCGGTCCGCTGTCCGGTCGGTCGGTAGGCCGATCGGATGGCTGTTCGAGTGGATTGTTTCTTCCTATAAGAAGTATGTGTTTGTGTATGATGGCTTGACCTTTGAAGTTTTCGTTGTAGTATTTGAAAACTTTGAAGTACCTTTACTTTTCAGGTCGGTCGATCGGACGACTGTTCGATCGGCTGGCAACCCGATCGGTTAGGCATTCAAATGAATTGCAATGTTTAGTCTTTGGATCGGACAGGTGTTCGATCGGACAGGTGTTCGATCGGACAGGTCAACTAGTCAAAGACCTTGAATGAAATGTAAAGTATGGTGCAATGGATCGGATAGTTGATCGATCGAATAACACAACTGCTGTTCGATCGGACAACAGAGTGTCACCTGATCGGACGGCTGTTTGATCGGGTGGCACTTCTAGTGCATTGAACACGTTGAAAAATCGATTAAATATTGAAGCATAGTATCTCATGATCCGAAGAGTAATCCGATCGGACAGGTGTTCGATTGAACGACAGTTCGTTCAATACTAGTCTTCAAAATAGGTTAGTTGATTGTGTGGGACCATGTGTTAACCGATCGGCTGGCCGGTCGATCGGCTGACTATCTGATCGGCTGGCTGTCCGTTCGGACAGCAGTCCGATCGGTCAGCCTTCTGACCTGGTCGGCCTATTCGTCTAACACTTGGCTGTTCTGGTTTGTTTGTCGTTATATTGAGGTAATTTGTCAACGAGTCGAACCATATAACCCTTGTTCTTACTTGTTTCCCCTGCACGGGCAGGAATCACCCAAACCCGGCCGGTAAACTGTTCAGAATGGAGTTTAACGTTTAACCCGTAACCGGTTAACCTCGTGGGTAGAATACTGTCACACCCGCTCGTAGCGGAAACGCAAGGTGTGATCTGTCTGGTTTTCATTGCATAAATATCGATGTACATGAACAAACTATATGAATAAAACATACTCCATTGCCATTACATATTGTTTCAAAAGATTACAACATAAGTTTAGTGTGTCGGTTACAAACCATTAACATGAAAGTAAAGCGTTATTGTTTCATACATTAACTTGAAATAAACTACAAAGGTTTAAACCATCATATTTCCGCAAAGAGGCGGAATATAATAGTTAAACCCTTCAAAACATGGCATGGAGTTCCTGTACTTGTTATCTTGACTGGGAAATCCGACATGGTCCTTTAATTCCCTGAAATACATGTTAAGTTTGGAAAACATCAACAAAAGTTGGTGAATTCATGCAATTTTAGTTGTAAACGATGTATGAAAAACGTGAGTTGTAGTATGTAAAGCGTCAATGAAATCGTTGATCATTAATGTTTTGCAAGGACATTAATATGTGTGCCGAAAGAGGAAGCAAACCAACCCTAGACGATTTTATGCCGATTCCTATCGACTGGGACACAAACGCACTCTTCCGTAGGGGTCCATGACCAAGAGTGGGGCTCGCCAAAACCCATTAGATCTAAGCCTTTGTTCCTTGGTCCAATCTGGATTAATGGTGCTTATAGTAAGGCCCTAATTCGCACATGATCTATGGTGTTTCATTACCTAACTTTAACATACCCTGAACATGTATCCTCCCCGATAGTTGTAAAGTTTGTAAAACATTTAAATGAATAGGGGAACATGAACTCACAGTATCGCGTCCTGAAAATAGATGAAAATAAGACCTCACGTGCGGTCGTCCTGTATAGCGTGGCGACCTACAAACGTTCTTATTTTTGTTAGACACTTCGGTCTTTGAAAAGGACTTGAGTACAAGTCTTGTGTCATGAGTATGTGTAAGACTTGTGTGTCTTTACTGTTCGCTAACTGTGTATTCGATGTATGAGTTGTTCAATTGTTCGTTAACTGTGTATTCGATGAATGAGTTGTATAGTCGGATCTCGTCCGCTGAATCTCGTGTCTTGTATGTATCACTTGTATAGTTGTGTTTCCAAAAATAGTATCATTGGGCCAAGCCCATGTTTTCAAGTTATTGGGCTTACATAGTGCTGGGCCTCAAATAGTGCTGGGCCTCAAATAGTGTTGGGCCTCAAATAGTGTTGGGCCTCAATAGTGTTGGGCCTCAAATAGTGTTGGGCCTCAATAGTGTTGGGCCTCAAATAGTGTTGGGCCTCAAATAGTGTTGGGCCTCAAATAGTGTTGGGCCTCAATAGTGTTGGGCTTCAATAGTGTTGGGCCTCAAATAGTGCTGGGCCTAAATAGTGTTGGGCTTGAATAGTGTTGGGCTTGTATAGTGTTGGGCTTGAATAGTGTTGGGCTTGTATAGTGTTGGGCTTGAATAGTGTTGGGCTTGTATAGTGTTGGGCTTTGGCCCATGTGTTTGGTGTTTGGGCTTAGCCCATGAGTTTATGTTAAGCCCAATTGTGAAGTTAAGCCCATTAAGAAAACTAAGCCCATTATGTGTAAGTAGCCCATTTGTAAGAATAATCTATTAAGTATATTAAGCCCATTTGTTTATAAAAATAGCCCATTAATATAAATAAGCCTTTCATTTTTATAAAAACCCTTTTTATAAAAATTTACTAAGTATAGATGTTAGTAATAAAAACATACTAGCTTTTATAAGTTTATAAACATCCGAAAAATTGTTATCGATAGTATATTTATATTTCGTGTCGAAAGATCGTCTAACGTCGTAGTAACTCCCCGGATTGGTGACTCGTTTAAGGATTCGTCCGTTGTCCATTTTGACCATTTTTGGTGTCCGATTATTAGAATCGTCCGTAACTCGTTTTAAGGCGTAATTATGTGAAGTCTCGTAGGACTTTTGTTATAACGTGTTTTGAGTTTAAAGGTGACATGAGATTCAAGTTCCTACAATGATATATATAACTAATACACCAAGTAATATATCACACCAAAATTGTTAAAGTAACCAAATATATATTTTCTAAAAAAAAATATATATATTTTTCTTGTCTTTTATTTTGTAAACCCTTCTTTAATAACCTTTTTAAATCTTGTAGAGATTTACCCAAAAATGTTGTTATTTTATAAAATAAAGTTTTTATAAAAATTGGCCATATAACCTTTGTATTCTTGTCTTAACCATGTTTCATTAAACATATCATTTTCTTAATCAAATCACCAACAATTTACCCAACATCATCACTAAACATATGAGACTTTTATAACATGAAATTATCAAAATGATATCCAAATCATGTAGGGTTTTAACCATGATCATTTCATATACTAACAAGTTCAAAAACCAAGTTACATTTTAGTTTTAACAACTTTTATAAAAATCTTTAGTTGTATGTTAATTTTTATAATCTTGTGAAAGTCTTGTTTTTGAATATAAACCCTTAATACTTTCACAAGATCACTAGATATGATCATCCATTTAATCCTTTATGTTAAACCCTTTAACATAAACATGTATAATTTTTAGATCATATCTTTCAACATCTTCTAACACTTTATTTGTAGCATAATCATCATGACAAGATCTAAGATGCATATAACAAGTCTAAGATCACAATATAAACAAACATAAATATATCATGATTTTTATCTTTGCTTCATTGTATTTTTCTTGTTCATTATGAATGATTATCTAGTTATTATTTGTTATAATAACAATCATAAACATAATATGTATAAAAAAAATTAAAGAAGCTTACTTCTAGCACAAGGCTAGGGATGATCTTAGAGATTAATAAGAACTAAGAAGATGATGATCTTGTTGTTAGAACACTTTTGTATGGATAAAAATCCTTCCTTTCACTTCCAAGGGCTTTAGATCACTTCATGTTCCAAGGAAATCCATGTTGATCATGTAGGAGATGATAAAAATTATTGGGTTTTTGATGTGTTCTTGAGAAAAAGATGAAGATGGTAAGAGTGTTCTTGGTTGGTGATGGGTGAAAATGTGAAGTAATGAGGTTTAGACTTAATGGCTAAGTGTTGAAAATAATCACCAACTTATTCCACTTGCAACACAAAGTAACTACTAGATATTTTTTACCATAATTAACAAGGGGGTGGGACCCCTTGTTCACGGTCATGAGAGGGGGGGGGGGGTCTTATGTGGTAAAAGTGTTAGTTATTTTTTTTAGATTTCACAAGAATAAGAAAATGTAAGTACTTTGGTGTTTAGGGTTTGCAATTTTCCGAGATGATTCGAGACTTGTAATGACCATAAACTAGCTTCGCAAGACCAAAAAAAATATTAACTAGTTCGCTACAAGTGCCAAAATATAATTCGGCTAGTTGTTTAACGCTCGTTTCGCTAGTAAATTGTCGAAAAGTACACTTAAGGAAGTTGTAAGAAAAGTTTCCGTTATGTGTGAAATTGATATTCCATAAATATTTTCATATGAAATTGGTGCCTAAACATCAATTTTTGCATCTTGTATTAAAATACAATTGCTGAATTTTGCGGACAATTCATGAAATGGTCATTTTTAGCGCGTTTCGGACAGTTTTTAGTGCTACCGGGCATTGGTAAATTATTGATCGAACTCTTGTATTCCCATATAGGGTTTAATATATAAATGATATTGGACTCTCACCCGAGTCCTAAAGATGTCATTTTAGATGTTTTCTGCGAATCCGGAGTTTTCGTCAGCACTCTAGTTCACTAGGCACTACTCTAGTTGTTTCGGTGAATTGTTTGCACTATCTCAAATGTACCCAAATAAAAATGAATCATGTGTAATAACCAATGAATATTCCATGAGTTTTCTAAGATGTATACCATGTAATCATGCAGTCAGAATATTCAAAACACATGCTTGTATAATGTAAATCACTGTTTTAAATGTAAGTAAATTACCCGAAAGTGGCAGTTGTCACATTCTCCCCTTGTTATTTAGAATTTCGTCCCGAAATTCTTGCTTTGTTATTCTTTGCAGGAGTTTTCGGAAATAGGTGGGGATATTTTTCCTTCATTCGGTCTTCACGTTCCCAAGTATACTCGGGTCCGTGACGAGAGTTCCAACGAACCTTTACTAACATGATACGACTTCTCCGTGTTTTATTGACCTTCCAGTCCGTGACCTCAACAGGTTCTTCAGTGAAATGGAGTTTGTCGTCAATGTGAATTTCATCCATAGGAATGGCAACGGTTACTTGTATTGGACTCTTTTTAAGATTCGTCACATGAAACGTGTGGTGTACACTGCTAAGTTCATCAGGTAACTTCAACTTGTAGGCAACAGTGCCAATCTTTTCTAAGATTTCAAATGGTCCAATGTAACGCGGGTTAAGCTTTCCACGTTTACCGAACCTCACTACGCCTTTCCAAGGTGAGACTTTCAATAAAACTTTCTCTCCAACCTCGAAAGATGCTTGTTTTCGTTTTCCATCAGCGTAGAACTTTTGTCGATCGCGAGCCGCCTTGATACGGTCTCGGATCTGAAAAATTTTATCCGTAGTATCTTGGACTAGTTCCGGACCAATTAATTGACTATCGCCCGTTTCCGCCCAACATAGCGGAGAGCGACACTTTCGACCATAAAGAGCTTCAAACGGTGCAGCTCGTATACTTGTATGGTAGCTGTTATTGTAGGAAAACTCAACTAGAGGTAGATGATTATCCCAATTGCCACCTAAATCCATAACACATGCACGAAGCATATCTTCGAGTGTTTGGATTGTCCGTTCGCTCTGGCCGTCAGTTTGTGGATGAAAGGCCGTACTTAGATTCAATTGAGATCCAAAGGCCTGTTGAAATGAATTCCATATTCTTGAAACAAAACGACCGTCTCGGTCCGAAATGATTGAAATAGGCACTCCATGACGAGCCACTATTTCTTTGAGATAAATTTCCGCTAGTTTCTCAGTACTATCCTTCTCCCGAATCGGTAAGAAGTGTGCGGACTTCGTCAATCTATCCACGATTACCCATATCATGTCATGACCTTTCGAGGTCCTGGGTAACTTCGTAATGAAGTCCATGGATATTTGTTCCCATTTCCAAGCGGGAATCTCAGGTTGTTGTAGTAAACCTGATGGTTTTTGATACTCTGCCTTGACCTTCGCGCAGGTCAAGCAATTTCCAACATAGAAAGCGACATCCTTTTTGAGGTTAGGCCACCAATAGTACTCCTTTAAGTCTTGGTACATCTTATCTGATCCAGGATGGATCGAGTACTTTGACCTATGTGCTTCCTCAAAAATGAGATCTCGGAGACCTCCAAAGAATGGAACCCAAATTCTACCCGCAAGGTACAAAGTTCCATCCTCCTTTGGTACTAACTGTTTTTCCATGCCTCGAAGTGATTCTTCTAGCATATGTTCTTCCTTGAGCGCTTCTTGTTGTGCATTTTGAATTCGTGCGGTAAGATCTGTGTGAATCGTCATCTCTAGTGCTCGCACTCTTAGTGTTTTAACTCGTTCCTTGCGGCTCAAGGCGTCTGCTACAACGTTCGCCTTGCCCGGATGGTACTTGATTTCACAATCATAGTCGTTTAATAATTCAACCCAACGTCGCTGACGCATATTTAATTCTTTTTGGTTGAATATGTGTTGTAGACTCCTATGATCTGTGAAAATAGTGCACTGTGTACCATATAAGTAATGCCGCCAAATTTTCAAAGCAAATACCACCGCGCCTAGCTCTAGGTCGTGAGTGGTATAGTTCTTCTCATGAACTTTCAGTTGGCGGGACGCGTACGCGATAACCTTTTTACGTTGCATGAGTACACAACCCAACCCTTGATGCGAAGCATCACAGTATACCACAAAGTCATCGGTACCGTCGGGTAATGATAAGATTGGTGCAATGCACAACTTGTCTTTAAGATGTTGAAATGCTGCTTCTTGTTTCTCTCCCCAATCGAATTTCCTGTCTTTCTGTGTAAGAGAAGTTAGCGGTTGAGTAATCTTTGAAAAATTCTCAATAAATCTCCGATAATATCCCGCTAAGCCCAAAAATTGTCGCACTTCGGTAGGAGTCTTGGGCGCTTCCCAATTCTTAATCGATTCAATCTTTGACGGGTCTACTTGAATACCCTTCTCGTTCACTATATGCCCGAGAAATTGTACTTCACGAATCCAAAACTCACATTTGGAAAACTTCGCGTATAAATTCTCCTTTTTGAGTAGTTCTAAGATGGTTCTCAAATGTTGTTCATGCTCGGCTGCCGATCGTGAGTATATCAAGATGTCGTCAATGAACACTATGACGAATTTGTCGAGATACGGCTTGCACACGCGGTTCATTAAATCCATGAAGACCGCCGGTGCGTTCGTTAAACCAAAAGGCATAACGAGAAACTCGTAATGACCGTAACGAGTCCGAAAAGCCGTTTTCGGTATGCTTTCTTCTTGAATCCGTAACTGATGATACCCCGATCGCAAGTCTATCTTTGAATAAAAACTCGACCCTTGAAGTTGATCGAATAAGTCGTCAATCCTCGGTAGTGGATACCGATTCTTGATGGTGAGTTTATTCAACTCTCTGTAGTCGATACACATTCTGAATGTCCCGTCCTTCTTTTTCACAAAAAGAACTGGAGCTCCCCAAGGCGAGAAACTCGGTCTGATGAATCCCTTATCCAACAACTCTTGAAGTTGTGTGGACAATTCCTGCATTTCAGAAGGTGCTAATCGATATGGAGATTTAGCTACGGGTGCGGCTCCTGGTACCAAGTCGATGTGAAATTCGACTTGTCGATAAGGCGGTAGTCCTGGCAAGTCTTCAGGAAAGACTTCAGGGAATTCTTTTACTACCGGAATATCGGTCAACTTCGGCCCATCGGCCTTCTTGTCTACAACATGCTCTAGAAAGGCAATGTAACCTTTCCGTAAGTATTTCTGCGCTTTCATGCAATTGATGATCCGCAATGGGGTGTCGCGCTTCTCTCCATGTATAACAAGTGTCTCCTTGTTCGGTAGTGGTAGGCGAATGATCTTCTCGTGGCAAACGACTTCGGCTCGATTGTTGGATAGCCAATCCATGCCAACCACTACGTCGAAACTACCCAATTCAACGGGTAAGAGATCGATATTGAATTTTTGTTCGCCAAGTTCTAAGGTACACTCCTTAACAACTTCTCCCGTCTCTATTAGTCTACCGTTAGCCAATTCTATAGAATATGGAACATCTAGTTTACTAGGTTCCAAGCGCAGAATATTTTTAAATTCTATAGAGATAAAACTAAAATCGGCTCCGGTATCAAATAATATGGATGCGAAATGATCATTGAGGAGAAACGTACCAGTGACCACATTAGGGTCTTGGCGCGCATCCTTGGCTCCAATCACAAATGATCGTCCATGAGCCTGAATTTCTTTAGGACAGTCTCTCTTGTAGTGATCCTTGCTTCCGCATCCAAAGCATCCTTGATTACGACCATTCCCGTTTCCATTCTTGTTACCAAATCCACTTCCCGATCCAGTATTATTTCTCGTTCCCCAACATGACTCAGTACGGTGGCCAAGCTTGCCACACTTATCACACTTGACAAGCCGACAATCACCCACGTGATGGAATTTGCATCGCTCGCACTGAGGTAAAGTACCAGCGTACTTCTTAGGACCAGTGTCGTTTGTGGCTACAAACGCCTTTGCATCCCTTTGCGAGTTGTTCTGTCGCCTGTTGTTGTTGTTGTTGTTGTTGGGGTTATTGTTATTGTTGTTGTGGTTGTTGTTACTGTTGTTGTTATTACTACGGGTTCCCCTCTTGAAATTCGAGTAACTCCTCTTTCCACGGTTGGAAGACTCAACATGTGTTTCCTTCTTGTCATCGCCTTTCTCAGTGAATATCTTCATCCTAACCCCGTCTTCAGTAAGACTCACGGCTATAGTCACAGCCTGAGTAATAGTCGTGGGTTTAGCTGCAGTAACCAGACTTCGAATCTTGTCAGAAAGTCCCCAGATATAGCGTTCGATACGCTTGTATTCTGGTGTTACAAGATAAGGAATCACGCGGGACAGATCGTGAAATCTTTGCGTATATCCCGTGATATCAGCTCCAACCATGGTAAGGTTCCAAAACTCGTTCTCCAACTTCTGGAGTTCAGCACGAGAACAGTACTTATCCCTCATACGTTCCTTCAGTTCCTCCCACGTCAACGCATAAGCAGCGTTATCACCCAAAGTTTGCACTTGTAGGTTCCACCAGGTAAGAGCCTCGTTGAGAAACAAGCCAGTAACGAAAGTGACTTGCTGATTAGCAGAACATCTGCTCATTCTGATAGTGGAATCCGTTTTCTCAGTCCATCTCACATAAGCCACAGCACCGCCTGTGCCATCATAGTTAAGCGGCTTGCAGTCTAGAAACTGCTTGAATGTGCACCCTGAAATTGGACGACGGATTTTGAATGAGCAAACAGTGAATCGTACGAATAGATTAAGAAAGAAATTTGATGTGTTGTAATAAAACGAATAAACGTTACCCGGAATATTTGTTCCACCTGAAGGACCACTTGGACCCTGGCCTCCCGATCCGCCGGTGCCACCACTTGTTTCGACACGGGATGCCTCATACAGTGCGATAGCTTGAGCGATTCTCTGTTCTATAAGTGCATTCAGTTCCGCCTCGGTCGTAGGCATTTGTGGGGGTGGGGGTGGATTAACTGTCCGTGAACGTAAAACTTTCCTCGGTGGCATGATTCTTCTAAAGGAGAAATAGGATAAAGATTAGACGTTGATTTTGTTTGTTCAAAAAGAAATATTCATAACATTTAACAATAATATCACCACCAAATATATAATGCGAGTAATTAAGTTAACATAAATAATAAGAGATGTCCAACCAGACCTCTCATTTGCATTTAATAGATAACACCAAGTTTTATTTATATATATAGTCAACCGGTTACATAATCGTTTGAAAGGAACAAAAATAGACTCGGGCTACATCACCCGGTCATACTAGTCTAGTACAACAAAAGAGATAATAAAGTCTTCCTTCCAACTGCGTGTTCCGCTGTATGTCGGCTGTCTTCAAACTTGGTGGAGCATCAAATATGTACACAAAACGACTATAACTACCCGTCCCAAAAGTATACTACCGGTAACCATAGTCTATGTTGGGGGAAAAACTGGTGGTGGAATAGGGAATAACAACCTGCGAACCTCAGAAACTCTACCCTCCAAATCAAGCACCAAATGGTGAAGGAACACACTCTGCTGCTCGAGTGTCAGTACCCGAGTAGGTAAATCCACTGGCGGTAGATCCGCTGGTGGCATCTGTGGGGGTAGTGGGGGTAATGGTGGTGGTCCTGGTGGTAGTGGTGGACCATGAAGTACCATACCAATGAGGTGAGTAAGCTCATCCTCTAGTTCGCTAACTCGACGTATAACAAAGTCTATCTGATGCTCAAGTGTCTGAACACGAGCACGTAGCTCAATAGTAGCAGCCGGGTGGTGCACTGAGTGATATGGATCTGTAAGGGGCATAACATGTGGGTATAGATCCATGTCCCCGGGTGGTACATGGGCGTGTCCTGAGGGTCCTGCCTCGTCAGTGTGGTCTACGTGTGGTAGAATAGGAACAACCTGATCATGTGTAGGGACAACTGGCTCATCAGGTATGACATCATCCAGCTCAATGTCTGCATTGCGCTGTAGGCCAATGGCCTGCAGTGCAGAGGAAGTAACAGATGCATAAGAAGAAGCATCTGTATCAGTATCGGAATCAGAAGAGATAATAATAATCGGAACCACCGGTGCGGCAACCTCTAGAATAACCAAGTCATGAGCATCCCCGTATCCCAACTCATCACCCAAATGCTCCACTGGAATCACAGGAACTACAGCATCGTCCTCCTCGTCGAAGTCGCCAATGAAAGGCATCATGGCAAGAGGAAGGACATCCAAGGGTATAACCTCTATAACATGTTCACCCACTGGGTGACCTATGATAACAACCTCGTTGAGTAGAGGGGGCACATCTAGCACATCATCATCAATGATGTCCCCTAACATGTAAGCGTCCAATATGTCACCACCAATTGCGAACGGCTGGAAATCATCCATGTCGCTGTCAGAAGTAGAGTCGCTATCAGATAAGATGACCTGTACCTCCGGCACAACGTCATCGTCAGACACAATCTCCATGGGGTCTACATCGTCGTAAAGGTTACTTCCTTCGGAGGAAGACATGATATCCTGAGAAATAAGTTGTTCGACACGTATGAGCATTTGTTACGTTACATATATACACAAAATGTATTTTTCACATAAGGTTCATTTTAAGTTATCCTACTTGAGTTGTGTGGATTAACTTAAAGTTGCATGTCTACCATTTAGATGACTAAGACACTAATGTCCTTGCTTGCTTTGTATGAGATGAATTCTTGTTGAAAATGGACCATGAAAATGTTTATGCAAATGAAAACATGTGTTTGTGTTTAGATGGTTTTCATGAGAGATCCCTAGTGATTGTAGACTTAGACTCAATAAAGAATCCTGGTTCACTACAATCGATGCTCTGATACCAGTCTGTCACACCCGCTCGTAGCGGAAACGCAAGGTGTGATCTGTCTGGTTTTCATTGCATAAATATCGATGTACATGAACAAACTATATGAATAAAACATACTCCATTGCCATTACATATTGTTTCAAAAGATTACAACATAAGTTTAGTGTGTCGGTTACAAACCATTAACATGAAAGTAAAGCGTTATTGTTTCATACATTAACTTGAAATAAACTACAAAGGTTTAAACCATCATATTTCCGCAAAGAGGCGGAATATAATAGTTAAACCCTTCAAAACATGGCATGGAGTTCCTGTACTTGTTATCTTGACTGGGAAATCCGACATGGTCCTTTAATTCCCTGAAATACATGTTAAGTTTGGAAAACATCAACAAAAGTTGGTGAATTCATGCAATTTTAGTTGTAAACGATGTATGAAAAACGTGAGTTGTAGTATGTAAAGCGTCAATGAAATCGTTGATCATTAATGTTTTGCAAGGACATTAATATGTGTGCCGAAAGAGGAAGCAAACCAACCCTAGACGATTTTATGCCGATTCCTATCGACTGGGACACAAACGCACTCTTCCGTAGGGGTCCATGACCAAGAGTGGGGCTCGCCAAAACCCATTAGATCTAAGCCTTTGTTCCTTGGTCCAATCTGGATTAATGGTGCTTATAGTAAGGCCCTAATTCGCACATGATCTATGGTGTTTCATTACCTAACTTTAACATACCCTGAACATGTATCCTCCCCGATAGTTGTAAAGTTTGTAAAACATTTAAATGAATAGGGGAACATGAACTCACAGTATCGCGTCCTGAAAATAGATGAAAATAAGACCTCACGTGCGGTCGTCCTGTATAGCGTGGCGACCTACAAACGTTCTTATTTTTGTTAGACACTTCGGTCTTTGAAAAGGACTTGAGTACAAGTCTTGTGTCATGAGTATGTGTAAGACTTGTGTGTCTTTACTGTTCGCTAACTGTGTATTCGATGTATGAGTTGTTCAATTGTTCGTTAACTGTGTATTCGATGAATGAGTTGTATAGTCGGATCTCGTCCGCTGAATCTCGTGTCTTGTATGTATCACTTGTATAGTTGTGTTTCCAAAAATAGTATCATTGGGCCAAGCCCATGTTTTCAAGTTATTGGGCTTACATAGTGCTGGGCCTCAAATAGTGCTGGGCCTCAAATAGTGTTGGGCCTCAAATAGTGTTGGGCCTCAATAGTGTTGGGCCTCAAATAGTGTTGGGCCTCAATAGTGTTGGGCCTCAAATAGTGTTGGGCCTCAAATAGTGTTGGGCCTCAAATAGTGTTGGGCCTCAATAGTGTTGGGCTTCAATAGTGTTGGGCCTCAAATAGTGCTGGGCCTAAATAGTGTTGGGCTTGTATAGTGTTGGGCTTGTATAGTGTTGGGCTTGAATAGTGTTGGGCTTGTATAGTGTTGGGCTTGAATAGTGTTGGGCTTGTATAGTGTTGGGCTTTGGCCCATGTGTTTGGTGTTTGGGCTTAGCCCATGAGTTTATGTTAAGCCCAATTGTGAAGTTAAGCCCATTAAGAAAACTAAGCCCATTATGTGTAAGTAGCCCATTTGTAAGAATAATCTATTAAGTATATTAAGCCCATTTGTTTATAAAAATAGCCCATTAATATAAATAAGCCTTTCATTTTTATAAAAACCCTTTTTATAAAAATTTACTAAGTATAGATGTTAGTAATAAAAACATACTAGCTTTTATAAGTTTATAAACATCCGAAAATTTGTTATCGATAGTATATTTATATTTCGTGTCGAAAGATCGTCTAACGTCGTAGTAACTCCCCGGATTGGTGACTCGTTTAAGGATTCGTCCGTTGTCCATTTTGACCATTTTTGGTGTCCGATTATTAGAATCGTCCGTAACTCGTTTTAAGGCGTAATTATGTGAAGTCTCGTAGGACTTTTGTTATAACGTGTTTTGAGTTTAAAGGTGACATGAGATTCAAGTTCCTACAATGATATATATAACTAATACACCAAGTAATATATCACACCAAAATTGTTAAAGTAACCAAATATATATTTTCTAAAAAAAATATATATATATTTTTCTTGTCTTTTATTTTGTAAACCCTTCTTTAATAACCTTTTTAAATCTTGTAGAGATTTACCCAAAAATGTTGTTATTTTATAAAATAAAGTTTTTATAAAAATTGGCCATATAACCTTTGTATTCTTGTCTTAACCATGTTTCATTAAACATATCATTTTCTTAATCAAATCACCAACAATTTACCCAACATCATCACTAAACATATGAGACTTTTATAACATGAAATTATCAAAATGATATCCAAATCATGTAGGGTTTTAACCATGATCATTTCATATACTAACAAGTTCAAAAACCAAGTTACATTTTAGTTTTAACAACTTTTATAAAAATCTTTAGTTGTATGTTAATTTTTATAATCTTGTGAAAGTCTTGTTTTTGAATATAAACCCTTAATACTTTCACAAGATCACTAGATATGATCATCCATTTAATCCTTTATGTTAAACCCTTTAACATAAACATGTATAATTTTTAGATCATATCTTTCAACATCTTCTAACACTTTATTTGTAGCATAATCATCATGACAAGATCTAAGATGCATATAACAAGTCTAAGATCACAATATAAACAAACATAAATATATCATGATTTTTATCTTTGCTTCATTGTATTTTTCTTGTTCATTATGAATGATTATCTAGTTATTATTTGTTATAATAACAATCATAAACATAATATGTATAAAAAAAATTAAAGAAGCTTACTTCTAGCACAAGGCTAGGGATGATCTTAGAGATTAATAAGAACTAAGAAGATGATGATCTTGTTGTTAGAACACTTTTGTATGGATAAAAATCCTTCCTTTCACTTCCAAGGGCTTTAGATCACTTCATGTTCCAAGGAAATCCATGTTGATCATGTAGGAGATGATAAAAATTATTGGGTTTTTGATGTGTTCTTGAGAAAAAGATGAAGATGGTAAGAGTGTTCTTGGTTGGTGATGGGTGAAAATGTGAAGTAATGAGGTTTAGACTTAATGGCTAAGTGTTGAAAATAATCACCAACTTATTCCACTTGCAACACAAAGTAACTACTAGATATTTTTTAACATAATTAACAAGGGGGTGGGACCCCTTGTTCACGGTCATGAGAGGGGGGGGGGGGGTCTTATGTGGTAAAAGTGTTAGTTATTTTTTTTAGATTTCACAAGAATAAGAAAATGTAAGTACTTTGGTGTTTAGGGTTTGCAATTTTCCGAGATGATTCGAGACTTGTAATGACCATAAACTAGCTTCGCAAGACCAAAAAAAATATTAACTAGTTCGCTACAAGTGCCAAAATATAATTCGGCTAGTTGTTTAACGCTCGTTTCGCTAGTAAATTGTCGAAAAGTACACTTAAGGAAGTTGTAAGAAAAGTTTCCGTTATGTGTGAAATTGATATTCCATAAATATTTTCATATGAAATTGGTGCCTAAACATCAATTTTTGCATCTTGTATTAAAATACAATTGCTGAATTTTGCGGACAATTCATGAAATGGTCATTTTTAGCGCGTTTCGGACAGTTTTTAGTGCTACCGGGCATTGGTAAATTATTGATCGAACTCTTGTATTCCCATATAGGGTTTAATATATAAATGATATTGGACTCTCACCCGAGTCCTAAAGATGTCATTTTAGATGTTTTCTGCGAATCCGGAGTTTTCGTCAGCACTCTAGTTCACTAGGCACTACTCTAGTTGTTTCGGTGAATTGTTTGCACTATCTCAAATGTACCCAAATAAAAATGAATCATGTGTAATAACCAATGAATATTCCATGAGTTTTCTAAGATGTATACCATGTAATCATGCAGTCAGAATATTCAAAACACATGCTTGTATAATGTAAATCACTGTTTTAAATGTAAGTAAATTACCCGAAAGTGGCAGTTGTCACATTCTCCCCTTGTTATTTAGAATTTCGTCCCGAAATTCTTGCTTTGTTATTCTTTGCAGGAGTTTTCGGAAATAGGTGGGGATATTTTTCCTTCATTCGGTCTTCACGTTCCCAAGTATACTCGGGTCCGTGACGAGAGTTCCAACGAACCTTTACTAACATGATACGACTTCTCCGTGTTTTATTGACCTTCCAGTCCGTGACCTCAACAGGTTCTTCAGTGAAATGGAGTTTGTCGTCAATGTGAATTTCATCCATAGGAATGGCAACGGTTACTTGTATTGGACTCTTTTTAAGATTCGTCACATGAAACGTGTGGTGTACACTGCTAAGTTCATCAGGTAACTTCAACTTGTAGGCAACAGTGCCAATCTTTTCTAAGATTTCAAATGGTCCAATGTAACGCGGGTTAAGCTTTCCACGTTTACCGAACCTCACTACGCCTTTCCAAGGTGAGACTTTCAATAAAACTTTCTCTCCAACCTCGAAAGATGCTTGTTTTCGTTTTCCATCAGCGTAGAACTTTTGTCGATCGCGAGCCGCCTTGATACGGTCTCGGATCTGAAAAATTTTATCCGTAGTATCTTGGACTAGTTCCGGACCAATTAATTGACTATCGCCCGTTTCCGCCCAACATAGCGGGGAGCGACACTTTCGACCATAAAGAGCTTCAAACGGTGCAGCTCGTATACTTGTATGGTAGCTGTTATTGTAGGAAAACTCAACTAGAGGTAGATGATTATCCCAATTGCCACCTAAATCCATAACACATGCACGAAGCATATCTTCGAGTGTTTGGATTGTCCGTTCGCTCTGGCCGTCAGTTTGTGGATGAAAGGCCGTACTTAGATTCAATTGAGATCCAAAGGCCTGTTGAAATGAATTCCATATTCTTGAAACAAAACGACCGTCTCGGTCCGAAATGATTGAAATAGGCACTCCATGACGAGCCACTATTTCTTTGAGATAAATTTCCGCTAGTTTCTCAGTACTATCCTTCTCCCGAATCGGTAAGAAGTGTGCGGACTTCGTCAATCTATCCACGATTACCCATATCATGTCATGACCTTTCGAGGTCCTGGGTAACTTCGTAATGAAGTCCATGGATATTTGTTCCCATTTCCAAGCGGGAATCTCAGGTTGTTGTAGTAAACCTGATGGTTTTTGATACTCTGCCTTGACCTTCGCGCAGGTCAAGCAATTTCCAACATAGAAAGCGACATCCTTTTTGAGGTTAGGCCACCAATAGTACTCCTTTAAGTCTTGGTACATCTTATCTGATCCAGGATGGATCGAGTACTTTGACCTATGTGCTTCCTCAAAAATGAGATCTCGGAGACCTCCAAAGAATGGAACCCAAATTCTACCCGCAAGGTACAAAGTTCCATCCTCCTTTGGTACTAACTGTTTTTCCATGCCTCGAAGTGATTCTTCTAGCATATGTTCTTCCTTGAGCGCTTCTTGTTGTGCATTTTGAATTCGTGCGGTAAGATCTGTGTGAATCGTCATCTCTAGTGCTCGCACTCTTAGTGTTTTAACTCGTTCCTTGCGGCTCAAGGCGTCTGCTACAACGTTCGCCTTGCCCGGATGGTACTTGATTTCACAATCATAGTCGTTTAATAATTCAACCCAACGTCGCTGACGCATATTTAATTCTTTTTGGTTGAATATGTGTTGTAGACTCCTATGATCTGTGAAAATAGTGCACTGTGTACCATATAAGTAATGCCGCCAAATTTTCAAAGCAAATACCACCGCGCCTAGCTCTAGGTCGTGAGTGGTATAGTTCTTCTCATGAACTTTCAGTTGGCGGGACGCGTACGCGATAACCTTTTTACGTTGCATGAGTACACAACCCAACCCTTGATGCGAAGCATCACAGTATACCACAAAGTCATCGGTACCGTCGGGTAATGATAAGATTGGTGCAATGCACAACTTGTCTTTAAGATGTTGAAATGCTGCTTCTTGTTTCTCTCCCCAATCGAATTTCCTGTCTTTCTGTGTAAGAGAAGTTAGCGGTTGAGTAATCTTTGAAAAATTCTCAATAAATCTCCGATAATATCCCGCTAAGCCCAAAAATTGTCGCACTTCGGTAGGAGTCTTGGGCGCTTCCCAATTCTTAATCGATTCAATCTTTGACGGGTCTACTTGAATACCCTTCTCGTTCACTATATGCCCGAGAAATTGTACTTCACGAATCCAAAACTCACATTTGGAAAACTTCGCGTATAAATTCTCCTTTTTGAGTAGTTCTAAGATGGTTCTCAAATGTTGTTCATGCTCGGCTGCCGATCGTGAGTATATCAAGATGTCGTCAATGAACACTATGACGAATTTGTCGAGATACGGCTTGCACACGCGGTTCATTAAATCCATGAAGACCGCCGGTGCGTTCGTTAAACCAAAAGGCATAACGAGAAACTCGTAATGACCGTAACGAGTCCGAAAAGCCGTTTTCGGTATGCTTTCTTCTTGAATCCGTAACTGATGATACCCCGATCGCAAGTCTATCTTTGAATAAAAACTCGACCCTTGAAGTTGATCGAATAAGTCGTCAATCCTCGGTAGTGGATACCGATTCTTGATGGTGAGTTTATTCAACTCTCTGTAGTCGATACACATTCTGAATGTCCCGTCCTTCTTTTTCACAAAAAGAACTGGAGCTCCCCAAGGCGAGAAACTCGGTCTGATGAATCCCTTATCCAACAACTCTTGAAGTTGTGTGGACAATTCCTGCATTTCAGAAGGTGCTAATCGATATGGAGATTTAGCTACGGGTGCGGCTCCTGGTACCAAGTCGATGTGAAATTCGACTTGTCGATAAGGCGGTAGTCCTGGCAAGTCTTCAGGAAAGACTTCAGGGAATTCTTTTACTACCGGAATATCGGTCAACTTCGGCCCATCGGCCTTCTTGTCTACAACATGCTCTAGAAAGGCAATGTAACCTTTCCGTAAGTATTTCTGCGCTTTCATGCAATTGATGATCCGCAATGGGGTGTCGCGCTTCTCTCCATGTATAACAAGTGTCTCCTTGTTCGGTAGTGGTAGGAGAATGATCTTCTCGTGGCAAACGACTTCGGCTCGATTGTTGGATAGCCAATCCATGCCAACCACTACGTCGAAACTACCCAAATCATGGAGTTCTTCAAGAACCCATGATGACATCATCCTAGAACACTTGATTCTTGATGATTTCACGGTTAAAAGTTAAGATTTGAAAGATAGAAAGGTGTAGGAGTGTGTATAGATCAAGAAGGTACAAGAATTAGGACGAAAACTTACCGGAATCGAAAGGAATCTGCGAAAAGATGAGCTGAGCGTGCTGGTCGGTCAGAGGTTTCCAAAAGTGGAAAGAATGACAATGACAGGGGTATTTATAGAATGCCAAAAGGGGTAAGTGCTGGCCGATCGGCCAGGCAGCTCGATCGGACAGCCTGTCCGATCAGACAGCAGTCCGTTCGGCTGGCTGTTCGATCGGCTGGGAGCCTGATCGATCAGTCGCACTTTTCGAGTGTTTTGCGCGCCGATTTTTGATATTTCGATTTCTATTGTGAGCGGTACGATACGATAGGGTTTCCTAATCAAATTACTTTCAGTCTCAAACACTCATATCTCGCATAATCTATTTTCCACCATTTATCATAGTTCGTTCACGATTCGGGTTCGATTGTAATTCGAGTTAGATTTCGAGTTTCGATTGAGCTCTCTTGATCATCACAACACAACATAAATAAACATGCACAGGTAACATGTAAGGCACACACACACGTATAATAACAAGTAAAATTCGTGGCTCGAGTTGCGATTTGAAGTCGATTCGATTAGCATAGCTTTATTGTTTAGTTAACTTTATCGCATTGTTACTCCCTATAATTCACAGTCGTAGATCGATTGAATAGCGATTAACATACGTCGATTATTGCATTTAACAACACTTACTCCACATAATACAAATAAAAGAAAGAAATTCCTGTAAGTCAAGTTGCGCGAAAACGGTCGTTGACTTTGACCTTGACTTTGATTTTGACTTATGAAAACACGGGGTGTTACAACTGGGATGGAACCTATTATTCTGAATAAATTCTAGACTTGCTGGAGCTCCCAGGTTGGTAAGAGTGGAGCAGGTATCGGTATCTTTATTGAGAAATTCACTCTGGTGATATTTCGACTTACAAGTGGTAAATCAGGGACATTAAGTTGTACTTGATTTTCTACAAGTGATATTTGGTGTTTAAATTTAAAATTGTTAAATGTTTCAAGTGGTTAAAGAAGAACAATGTGATGAGATCCCCTAACCTACAAGTGGTTTTATGAATTCAACAAAACTAATTTTCTGGAAAAACCATTTTTGATTAAAACAAACTTAAGTGTTTTGAAATCATAATGGGAAAATAGTTTGTTGTGAGGGGGAGTTCTGATTGTTTATGCCAAGTGAATGGCGATTTGAAGTGATTCGATATCAGTTGTCATTTTACCCTATACAGTTTGTTTTCAAGTTTCTTTAAATGTTTTTTGAATTTTAGGGGGAGTAAGAATTTTTTTCAGAAAATCCAAAAACATTTGAAAATTTTGAAAAATACAAAAACATGATAAAATCTAAAAAGTCAAAAACATGATAAAATCAAAAATGAGTTTTGTTGTGAAAAAGAGGAAATGATAGTACATCAGTGGACGATCACAGCATGCTAAAGAATTGGAAAGTAAAATGTGATAAATGGTCTCACTGATGATGTGCCAGTAGGTTTTTACACATTTAGTAGATTGTGACGAGATATAAACCTAAATTTCAAACTTACTTATATCGTGGGGAACATCTCTCGGATATATGGGTAACCCCCAAAATCTTGTTTGAAAGGTCCCTCTTTCTGAGATACTAGGTCTTTATGCTTAGTGATATCTGGGGTATTATCCCGGGACTTCTGATTTTGCGGAAGCAATGGCCTAGTCCCCGGAGAATACTTTACGCTTGCTTGAAATATAGCCCACCCTCACCATAAAAAATGATGAAACATTGAAAAATGCTAATCATGTGCTGTTGAAAAAAAGATTCTCTAAAGGGAACCCACCAAAAGTCGAAGCCGTCATCTCTCTACTGAACGGAAGTTCTGACCTGAGCTCTCACGGCCCTCGCATTTAACCCCCTACAGATATCATCTAGGTATACTCACCTGTAAGACTGAATATTGGGATCTGGATACGGGAGTATATTCTGAGGTGGGACACACGAATAAGTTTAAGTGCTTAAAACATTAATCTCGTATCTCGAAACAGTTGAACTTTGTGTGAAAATTTAAGTGGATCAGTATACTGACAATCTAAGTGAATCGTTTAGAACTTAAAATGTTTAAAGCTTAACTGTGTTGGTGATTTGTCTCAAAAACTGATATGATCCTCTTACACAAACTCACAAAAATATTGTTTGTAAATATTTCTCTATTGCATTTCATTTTATACTCAAAATTCCAAAAAGATTTTCAGAGTGTTTTAGCATAAATTTTTGAAAATACAAAAAGATTTTCGACAACTGATGTTGGAGAGCTGATTTTCAAAATTCCAAGTGCTAAACATGATGACAATTGGGTTGGGAGAGTGTATTTTGGAAAGAAAAATGGTATTTCTTTAAGTGGTTCATCAGAGGTTAACATTGTAAAATCGTTCATTGATTTAATATCTTATCCACAAGTGGTTCATCAGAAATTATAAATGTTAAATCATTTTAAGAATTGTTTTTACAAGTGGTAAGCAGAGTGTAAATTTGTCAAATTTATTTTTAGGTAGAGATTGTGCAGGTAAGCCAGATTTCGATCCCGAGCAGGATGTAAGCCAGGTCTCGATCTTGAACCTGTGAAAGCCAGATTGCCATCCTAGCATAACTCAAGGGGGAGTTTGATAGCAAAGGGGAGTCTGAGTGACAAAGAGCCAGGTTCTGATCCTGAGATTCTTGCTAGCTGTTGATGCTGATGAACTTAAGGAATCAAGAGAAGATAGAGCCAGATTGCATTTCTGGCATTGAAGATTAGATCTACATCCAATGGGAGGTTATCTGTTGGTGCTGATATAAAGAGAAGAGAAGGATTGAAGGATGCTTTACATTGTTAGATACTTCGGAAGAGAGGTCGAGAAGACTGATAAAGACTGAAGATGCGAAGACTCGACACCGAAGACTTCGTCAACATCCGAGGGGGAGTCTGTTGGTGCATCCGTCTGTCGACTTTGTCTTGTATCGAGTCTTGTATGTTGGTAGAAAGATCAGGGCATGATATTCGAGAAAACATGTTAAAAGGCTAATTTCGCTTGAAGTGGTAATTCCGCTTGAAAGTGATTCCGGTTGAGGCAGGTTCAAGCGAAATTACCAAGCCTATATATAGTGGTGTCTTGATTTCATTTGTAACTTTCCGGTCACTGAGTCGAAGTGCTGCCGAAGTGTCGTCTCGCTGTAAAACTTTGTCAAATCATTCTAAAGACAGTTTGGATTTCGCCGAGTGGAATGTGAAGATCAGCATCGGCTAAACACTTTCGCAAATTGGACACGTGAAAAGTCGGATGAATTTTCCAAGCTCTGGAGGTAGCTTTAATCAATAGGCAACCTTTCCGGTTCTTTCAACAATCTTAAATGGTCCAACATATCGAGGTGCAAGTTTTCCTTTCTTTCCAAATCTCACCACTCCCTTCCAAGGTGACACCTTGAGTAGGACATGGTCTCCGACTTGAAATTCTACGGGCTTGCGTCGCATATCCGCATAACTCTTTTGACGGCTTCTAGCTGTCACAAGATTATCGCGAATTTTCTTGATTTTGTCTGTTGTTTCCAGAATGAGCTCAGGTCCAGTAAGCTGAGCTTCACCGATCTCATTCCAACAGACAGATGAACGATATTTTTGACCGTAAAGAGCTTCGAATGGTGCCATATTGATGCTAGCATGATAACTATTATTGTAAGAGAACTCAATCAACGGTAGATGAGAATCCCAATTACCACCAAAGTCTATCACGCATGTTCTAAGCATATCCTCCAAAGTTTGAATCGTCCTCTCAGATTGTCCATCTGTTTGGGGATTATAAGCAGTGCTTAGATTTAGTTGGGTTCCCATAGCAGATTGCATGGTCTTCCAAAAATGAGATGAAAATCGAGCATCACGATCAGATATGATATCCAAAGGAACACCATGTCGAGATACAATCTCATCAACATAAATCTTTGCAAGTTTATCAGCAGATAGATCCTCACGAATCGGAATTAAATGAGCTGACTTCGTTAATCGATCTATGACAACCCAAATAGCATCATGACCTTTCGATGTACGCGGTAATTTAGTGATGAGATCCATCGCAATGTTCTCCCACTTCCAAAACGGTATCTCTGGTTGTACAAGAAAACCAGAAGGTCGTTGATGTTCAGCCTTGACTTTGAGACAAGTTAGGCATTTCGATACATACAAGCCAATATCCTTCTTCATACCAAGCCACCAATACTGAGTACGAAGATCCTTGTACATTTTATCAGCACCAGGATGGATAGAATATCGAGACTTGTGAGATTCATCCATCACTAAAGTGCAGAGATCGTCTTGTTTCGGAATCCACAAACGATCCTTGAAAGAGAGTAAACCATCGTCTTTCCTTTTGAGTTTAAGCTCAAGTTGAAGCGGTAGCTCATATTTCAATAAGCCTTTGATCACACAAGATCGTTGAGCTTGAAGGACACGAGATTGAATATCAGATAGAGTTCGAACAGAATGAAGCTTGACTCGCTCCTTTCGACTAAGCGCATCGGCTACGACATTCGCCTTACCAGGATGGTAGCGAATTTCGCAATCATAGTCGTTTAAGAGTTCAACCCAACGTCGTTGCCTCATGTTCAGCTCCTTCTGATTAAGAATATGCTGGAGACTTTTGTGATCTGTGAAAACCACACACTTCGTGCCATAGAGATAGTGTCTCCAGATTTTAAGAGCGAAAACCACAGCACCTAACTCAAGATCGTGAGTCGTGTAGATCTTCTCGTGAACTTTCAACTATCTTAACGCAGAAGCTATGACCTTACCTCGTTGCATGAGAACGAAACCAAGGCCTAGATTTGACGCGTCACAATAGACAACGAAATCATCGTTTCCTTCGGGCAAAGACAAAACAGGAGCATCACATAGCTTCCGTTTCAGCGTTTGGAACGCTTCTTCTTGCTTAGGTCCCCACTCAAAAGGCTTATTCTTCTGAGTCAAAGCAGTGAGTGGAACCGCGATCTTCGAGAAGTTCGAAATAAAACGACGATAATAACCAGCGAGACCAAGAAAAGAACGAATTTCTGTAGGTGTCGTTGGTGTATTCCAATCCTTAATTGCAACAATTTTGGATGGATCCACATGAATACCCTGCTCGTTGACTATATGACCCAAAAACTGAACTTATTTAAGCCAAAATTCACACTTGGAGAATTTAGCAAAAAGTTGTTCCTTCTTCAGGAGGTCTAGTGTCAAACGAAGGTGTTGCTCGTGATCGGCTTGAGACTTCGAATAAATGAGAATATCGTCGATAAACACGATGATGAACTTGTCTAAATAAGGTTTAAAGACCCTATTCATTAAGTCCATGAAGATAGCTGGGGCATTTGTCAAACCAAAAGGCATGACAGTGAACTCGTAATGCCCATATCTCGAGCGGAATGCAGTTTTGGGAATATCCTCTTCGAGTACACGAAGCTGATGATACCTAGAATGCAGATCTATCTTGGAAAAACAGGTAGCACCTTGTAGCTGATTAAAGAGGTCATCGATTTGAGGTAGGGGATATCGATTCTTGATGGTAAGCTTGTTAAGCTCACGATAATCGATACACATTCGAAAAGATCCATCTTTCTTTTTCACAAAGAGGACTGGAGCGCCCCAAGGTGAATAACTCGGTCAGATGAATCCTTTATCAGATAACTCTAGAAGTTGTTTCGATAACTCTTGCATCTCAGATGGTGCAAGACGATAAGGTGCTTTCGCAATCGGGTTGGCATTAGGTACAAGATCAATATGAAACTCGACTTTACGAACTGGAGGCAAACCAGGCAGTTCATCAGGAAACACCTCTGGATAATCCTGAACAATCGGAATATCCTTAATACTCTTATTCTTGCCTTTCTCCTCGGTGACATGTGCCAGAAAAGCAACATATCCTTTTCGTAAATAACTTTGGGCTTTCGTACACGACATGAGTTTCAAACCAACAGATGGTTTCTCGCCACGAACCTCTAGGACTTCACAAGATGAAAGAGGAATACGAATGATCTTATCGAAACAAACCACCTCAGCATGATGTTTGGTTAACCAATCCATCCCTACGATGATATCGAAACTCCCAAGTTGCATCGGTGTGAGGTCAATAGGAAAAAGATGGTTATCGAGGTTCAACTGACAACCATGAAGAACAGAATCGAGTACAAGAGGTTTACCAGTAGCAACTTCGACAGATAAGGGTTTCCTCAGTTTAGTTCTAGGTTTCGCAAGTAAAGGCTCAAAAGATAACGAAACAAAACTCCTATCGGCACCAAAATCGAAAAGAACAGATGCAAGTTGATTATTAACAAGGAACGTACCGTTAACAACTTCGTTGTCAGCTCGAGCCTCGTTTGCATTCAGGTTGTATGCTCGTCCACGAGCGGGATTCACATTTGCGTTTGCATTTGCATTCGCGTTCACCAACCTCGGGCAGTTGTTGCGGAAATTAACACGAACCAGGTGGGAATCTCGCAGCATTCCCTTGAACTTGTGCTAGAACCTGAGCAGCTTGATTCTGACCCAAACGACAAATGTTGGCCAGATGCCCAAGTTTACCACACGTAGTGCACTGCTTACAGGCCTGTTGGGCAACATGATGACCGTTGCATCGAGCACAGTGAGGTGCAGTACCAGCATATTGCTTCTTCGCGAGAGGTAGGGCTGGTGGGTTCTGAGTATTCTGTGTAGTGACTGCAAAGTTCTGGGAAGCCTTGCGCTTCCTCGACTTTTTAGAAGACTCACCCTTCTTCTTACCCTTACCCTTTTCTTGTGCAGAATCAGTTGATTTCTTCTTGTCACTCTTACGAGTAAGCTTACCCTTCCTGACTTGAGACTCAGTCAGGGTTGCAGCCAGTTCGATTTCCTGACGAACAGTAGTAGGATTACTGCCAGTCACAATGTCTTGCACAGAGTCGGGTAAACCATCGATATACCTCTCAATGGCCTTCTCCAATGGGGTAACCATAGTGGGACACAACAAACTAAGCTCCTCATAACGATCCATATACGCACGATGTTCTCCCCCATCTTGTTTCAAATCATCGAATTCTCGTTCCAAAGCTCGAATCTCGTGATGGGGACAGAACTCTCTCATCATTAGAGCTCGAAGCTCTTCCCATGTTTGTGCCATCGCCACATCGGCACCCCTATCACGCATCACCTCATTCCACCATGTAAGAGCATGCTTCATGAACACACTGGATGCAAACTCAACCTTACGCTCATTCGGACATTGCACATGTCTGAATATGCTCTCCAAACTTTTGAACCATTGCAGGAGCGCGGTTGCTCCTTGAGACCTAGAAAACTTCAACGGTTTAGCCGAATTGAAATTCTTGAAACTACACTGTGCATTATTGTTGTTATTATTGTTGTATAACTGATGGATCTGGGTTACTATGTTCAGAAGCACCCTAGCCATTTGCCGAGCGACAAGGGCTGCGACTTCTTCGTTGGTTAGAGGTTGTGAATCACGTCGAGGAGGCATTGTCTAAAAAGGAAACATGAGAAACGAGTAAGGTCGACAATTGGAAAAACAAAAGAGGTATTGAAAACATCGACAAAACACAAGGAAGGCGATCATTCGTTTGTTACCTCGAACAAACAAACGACACGCAGTGACTAATCAAAGTAAATGGGTCAATATAATGTATGGCGAAGACATGCTTTAGCCTATAAGTGAACACTCATCCCAAGAGTTCCCAGGTAAGAGTGACTGGTCCAATTATGCGGATTTGTACGAACACTCTAGCCTTAGACAGAAAACTCAGGATACAGGCATTCACTCTTCCAGATTGCACGTGTTCACATTATAAGACCCAAACTTTGACGAGATTTTGAAAACTCAGAAGGCACTAAGCCAAAATTGAATCATCCAGAAGGGTGGGTGATTATTTACAAAATCATCTCGAAAACTTTGAAGGTTCAAAACCTTATAACAAATCATCTTCGAAGAGATGATTGGTTTTCAAAGCGGATTTGTTATTGTGTTCACGTTGTGGTTATCACCTAAGGATAGGTGACGGTATTGTTTTAAAATCTAAACGCAAGAAAACTTGCGTTAGGGTCCTAAAAAGTTATAGTCTAGGTCAAAGCATTGCTAATAACCTAATTCCCTATAACCATTAGCTCTAATAACAACTCTTCTGTCACACCCCGACCGCGTCAAAACAACGAAACCGCGGCGAAAATGTCGGGGAGTGTTGCAACAGAATCATTGTTTCATAACCATGGATACAAAAGTTTCGTTTTATTAATTCATTAAGTAATTTACATTGTCTTAATACAAAACAGACAAGTTACATATCGTCTATCATTATTATTATGTCACTAAGGCCTCGTCCAGATCCTATGTGAACATGCATCCTAGCAATTCAATCATCATGCAACACCACCTGAAACATATGTAAAAACAAAGTCAGCAAAGAAATTGCTGGTGAGCACATAGGTTTTATGAGAGTATCAGATTCATGGCTCGTTTACAAGTTGCAGTACCTTATTAGACTACAAGAGTCAAAAGTTACAAACCTTGTTTTGGAAAAGTGTATTGCAACATAATTAACCAACTCAAATTAAGTTGGTTATAGTTTATAAAATCTCGCAGCCATGATTCTTAACCCAAAACATTTGTTTAAGTGAACCAAATAGTAAATTGTTCTCGTTACAAAACTCGTATGGTTTATATCATTTAGAAAACCTCGTTGTGTGACATTGTTTTACAATCGTTTGCCCAAGTGAACTAAATAATGACACGGAATATAATATGATAAAAGCACTTATATATAAGAAGTACCAGTGGCGTATCTACCATGCTTTTATCATGTTACACCCGTCCCATTATCTAATCACAACCCAAAAACCAATCGTTTGTTCAAAATCGTTTAACTAGTTCAAATCGTTTCAAATTGTTTAACTCGTCCCAAAATCGTTCTCATTTTAATTGTGAAACTACTTTTGGTCGTCTCGCTAATAACTTCCAAACCTTCGTAACTCGCCTATCGCTTCTCGCATTAACAAACCACCAAAGGGTAAGTTAACAATCACAGATTCGGTCGTTACCCACATAACCCCGACACATAACCATGGGTGTAGTCTGATAACGGGATTTGTCAGATCCTATGGTACCATAACCTATACTGGTCGGTTCGGCCAAAATTAATGAATGGTATTCGTTATGTAACTACGTCCAACAAGTTTGTTCACATTATTGAAATCATTATTAGTTTAATATAAACCATATTAATCGTTTTTAAAAACATCGTTAAAATATCGAAATCGTTTTAATACATATGAATCACCCCAAAACAATTGAAAACAGTAAAAATAGGGGAACTATGTACTCACATCAAAGTGCAAAGTATCCTCAATCTAAAGAACTCAAAAAGCTCAAGCAAATCAAGGAAACTCAAGCAGCACCTAGTAATCGAATCACTAGTAAATAAATTGACACCTAAATCGGAAGATCGGACAGAATGAGGTTTTGTAAACCAAATGAGTATTGGAACTCATGTGATATGGTTTAACAAAGCCTACATTCTAGATCGGAACCTAACCTAAGTGCTTTCGACACGTTACGACCCATTAAGGTAGCTTATGCTACTTTAACGCGTCGTTCGCGCAAAAGCGCGTTCGAGACGTCTAACTAGTCCTATGATAAGTATTATATGCCCTTACATGTTTAAATATGTTGCATAATCAGTTAAGTGACAAAAGTTTAAGTTACATATGCTTAAAATCCAATTATGCATGAAAAGGGTATTTTGGTCATTTACCTAAGGCATATAAACTACCTATCATACAACTAATTAAACTATGTGACCATAAGGTATAACCTTGGAAGGTTATTCCCTATACAACTATGGTCACTAAACATGCTTGGTCGGATCCTAATGATCGACCAAATGGGTCGAGTTCGAAAGTCTAAGCGGTGGTTTAGACCGCTTGACTTACGACTCTAATCAAGCACTAAACTAAAAGTGATGAGCTAAACATGTTAAAACATGTTTAACTAAGTTAGAAAACAGGTTTTGATATCAAAACAAAGTGTTTTTGTAACACCTGTGCCTCCACGGCCATCAAACAAATACCAAACCAATGAAATATTGTATTTCATACTTGGGATTTGTAAAAATATGTGTATCGTTTGCACATATCGACTCTTGTTCGATTTCAAGCTTTAAATCGCTTTCTGGAGGGTTATACGCGCTCTGATGTGTAGATATAACCAGTTTAATCCAACGAACACTCTGGAAAAGTGAAATAGGCTTAACATACCTTAAATAACCTTTACATAACTTAGTTATAAGTTTTGGAAGGTTTGGTGTGGTGAAATCAAAGTTTAATCGCTTACAGGGACTAAAGTTGACAAACTGCGAAAGTATGCCAATTTGAACTGTAACAGACCTTCCGGGACATGAACATAAGTTAAACATACCATAAATATCCTTTACATAGCTTAGAAATAGGCTTTGAGGTGTTCGGTATGCTAAAATAAACTTTTGTGTCATTCAGGGACTAAAAGTGTCAAAAAGTGCACAAGTTTGCATTTTCGCGCATAACTTACGTTCTGAATACATCCGGACATCCAAAAATTTATGTGAGCATGACTATATTATATTTTAGTGTTCGCCTTAAGAAAAATCCATTCGTCGCGTCATTTGGTTCGTTTTTCGCGCTTGTGCGCATTCCGTCGTAATTAAGCGAACATCGCGTTCGTACGGCTAAACGAACCGACATCCGAGATATTTTTGAGCATATTTTAAGTCCCCTATACTTTAACTTCATTTTAGAGCTTTGAAATGGGGTTAACGGGCCTTAAACGTGTCGAAAATGGGCTGATTTCAATACAGGGACCAAAAGTGTAATTCTGCCAAACTAGGGCCTAGCGGTGCGCTACACTTTTAGCGTAGCGGTGCGCTAGGGGTCTGCAGACCAGATGCAGAGTACTTAACAGCCTGTTTTCAGCTGTTTTGCACTCCTAATCTCTCTTCCACATGTCAAATCCTTATGGTTAGTGGCAATTTAGGCACCATAACATTCCGACAAGTGTACGGCTTTGATCGTTGCCTCCTTTTCCAAGAAACGATCCTAACGGTTACCCGAAAACTATAAATACCCCATCACCCCAACCTCATTTTGCACAAGAATTCTGATTTGAGAGCTCTAAGTTGAAACCATTGTTTCATACCTGAGTTCTTGGATCGGGATTAGCATTCGGGGACCCTTCGTAAGTATTCTTTCGTTCTTTTCCTTATTTTACTGCTTTTCGAGTTAGAAAGTCAAACTTTGTTTGACTTTCAGCGTTGACCAGTAATGGTCAATGCGAAGTTCGTTTGAACTTCGCAACGTGAGTGTAATCACGTTGGTTATAGTCCCTTGGGACTATGCCTACTGATTACCACGTTGTCTAGGGTCGTAGGGTAGGCGATCTAATAAATCGCCTATACCTTCGAACCCGACCCAGTTTGGTCGATCATTAGGATCCGACCAAATACATTAGGTGACCCTAGTATAGGGCATAACCTTCCGAGGTTATACCCTATGGTCACATCGTTTAAGTAGTTGTATGATAGGTAGTTTATATGCCTTAGGTAAATTACCAGAATACCCTTTTCATGTATAATTGGTAATTAAGCATATGTAACCTAAACTTTTGTCACATAACTGATTATGTAACATGTTTAGGCATATAACACTTGTCATAGGGCTAGTTAGACGGTCCGAACGCGTTTCACGCGCACGACGCGTTAAAGTAGCATAAGCTACCTAAACGGGTCGTAATGGGTCGTAGACACTTAGGTTAAGTCTCATTGTAGTATGTAGGCCTTGTTAAACCATATCATATGAGTTCCAACACTCATTTGGTTTACCAAGCCTCATCCTATCCGATCTTCCGATTTAGGTCCGGGTTAATTATGTAGTTACCTATGTTAGGTACCGTTTGATTTCCGGGACTCCTCTAGCTTACTTGGTAGTTGTTCAAGACTCCTAAGCACTCCCAGGCGAGTACATTCTTCCCCTATTTTACTGTTTTCAATTGTTTTGGGGTGACTCATATGTGCTAAATGTTTTCGATGTTATAACGATGGTTTCAAAAACGATTAAGGCGATTTATACAAAACTAATAACGATTTCATAAAGTGAACAAACTTGTTGGTTGTAGTTACATAACAAATGACATTCATTAGCAATGATCAAGCCGACCAGTATTAGGTTATGGTACCATAGGATCTGACAAGTCCCGTTATTTACTACACCCGTAGTTATGTGTGGGTGTTGTGGGTAGCGACTGAATCTGTAACTGTTAATTTACTCTTTGGTAAGGGTTTATTAATGCGAATTGTTAATTTACTCTTTGGTAAGGGTTTATTAATGCGAATTGTTAATCTATCCTTTGGTAAGGGTTTATTAATGCGAATTGTTAATCTATCCTTTGGTAAGGGTTTATTAATGCGAGTCAAGAAGGTTTGAATGTTATTAGCGAGACGACCATTTAAGTAGTTTCACGACCTAAAACGATTTTAACGATTGGGTAAACGATTGGTTTTCACACGATGTTTTAACGATTGGGTAAACGATTGGTTTTCACACGATGGTTTAACGATTGGGTAAACATTTGTACATGATTGACATTTGATCATGTATTTTCCACAAAACATAACTTTGATTTAAACCAAGTTTTTACTTCAATACTTTGTTTTTGTGCATATGGTTTAGTTGAGACATTTCACTTGCCATACATGGATATTTGACATAGACATTTGACATGGATATTTGACATAGACATTTTACATTGTTTGGTTTGGTTTGATTAAGTGATTAAGTAACGATGCGTGTGTAATATGATACAAGCATGGTGGATACGCCGCTGGTACTTCCTATATATAAGTGTTTGTATGGTATTACATATTGTAGCGTTATTTGAATCATTTCAGTTTGAGACATAGAACATTTTATACAAGTAACATATTTTTCACAAGACATTTATTTACAAACAACTTATCTTATACAAACTCATTTTACATGGTTATTCATTTAATCATGCATTATTCTCTTATTTATACATATCACCTGAACTTATCATTGCTTTTCAAATAATTTACTAAAACAAATGTTTTTGGGTTAAGAGTCATGGCTACGAGGTTTTACAAATTATAACCCGCTTGATTTGAGTTGGTTAATTAAGTTGCAATATTATACTCTTTTCAAAACAAGGTTTTTAAATAAAGTATTGCAACGTCTAAACTAGCCATGATTTCGACACTCCTACAAAACCTATGTACTCGCCAGCATTTCTTTGCTGACCTCGTTTTCACATATGTTTCAGGTATTGTTGACTGATATCGATTGATAAGATGCATGCTCACATAGGACTGGACAAGGCCTTAGTGACTCAATAACAATGATAGACTATGTTTAAATAGTATATTTAGATTTCAAGACGATGTAATTATTCAATGTTTAATAAAACGAAACACTTTTGGTATCCATGGTTATGAAACATTAATTCTGTTGCAACACGCCCCGATGTTTCCGCCGCGATTTGTTGTTTTACGCGGTCGGGGTGTGACAGTTTTGATACCCTAGGATAGTTTGTTTGCAAAATACGCACAAATGCGTATTTTGACCGAAACTATGACTCGTCACTACGCCTAGTCAACGTGGTAATCAGTAGGTATAGTCACAAGGGACTATAACCATCGTGATTACGCTCACGTTGCAAAGTTCAAACGAACTTTGTGTTGACCAAAGACTGGTCAAAGCAGAAAGTCAAACACTGTTTGACTTTCGCGCTTGGAAAGAAATAAAAGAACGAAAGAAGCTTACAAAGGGTCCAAGCTAGGGAGAACTTGACCTATAACACTCAGGTATGAAGCAAAGGCTTCAACTTAGAGCATTAATCAGATCAAGGGTGCAGAAAATGGAATGAGGACATGGGTATTTATAGTTTTCGGTAAACCGTTAGGATCATTTCTTGCAAAAGAGGGTTCAATCTTGGCCATCCAAGTGGGCACATGGTTTACAAAATACTAGGGGACATGATAAACAAGCAAAATCAAGCAGATGGTATCCAAATCAGCGGTTTAAAACCATCAAATTAGCTGAAATGGACTAGATGCAATGTTTCTGTCTGGCAAGAAGTCGTGCCCCACATAAGATGAGGCCCTATCTTACACGGCCCGCGAGAGCCAAGTTTGGCAGAATGTCCAATTTGGTCCCTGCACTTGAAAAACTTGGATTTCGATGCATATTTGACATGTTTAAGCCCCGTTAACCCCATTTCAAAGCTCTAAAATGAAGTTAAAGTATAGGGAACTTAAAATATGCTCAAAAATATCTCGGATGTTGGTTTGTTTGGTCGTACGGTTGCGTATTCGGTTAATTACGACGGAAGTCGTAACGAACGCAAAAACGATCCAAATTGCGCGACGAATGGTATTTTTGCTTGCCAATCACTAAAATAAGATATTTTAATGATTACAAAAATTTTTGGATGTCCGGATATATTCAGAACGTAAGATATGCGCTAAAATGCAAACTTATGCACTTTTTGACGCTTTTAGTCCCTATTGATCAAATAAGTTTATTTTAGCATACCGAACCCCTAAAAGCCTATTTCTAAGCTATGTAAAGGATATTTAGGGTATGTTTGACTTATGATCAAGTTCCAGAATGTTCGTTACTGAACAAATCGGCATACTTTCGTAGTTTGACACAAAGAATCCCTGCGATCGAATAGACTTGTTTTCAACACACCAAACGATCCAAAACTTATTTCTAAGTTATGTGAAGGTTATTTAAGGTATGTTAAGCCTATGTCACTATTCCAGAGTGTTTGTCATGTTAAACTGATTACGTTTGCGCATCAGTTTGCGTGTAAGTTTCCAGAAAGTGATTTAAAGCTTGAAATCGGACTCGAATCAAATCGTAAAATCATCAAACACAAATACACACATAATAACACCAAAAAACATTGTTTTATTAAAAATTAACATTGTTTTACATTGTACATCGATTACAGAGCACAGTTGTTACACTTGTTCGGAGGTTTCGGGAAATGCCTGCGACGGTTGACCCATGGATTTTATTAAGGAAATGAATTGACTTTCGTAAATTATATGGATGTTTTATAATAAACACATAATTAGAAATCTTTTTCCTTGGGATCAAATTACTTTAAATTTGAATATGTGAACTCACCTTCCTTTGAGTTGACACTTGATTTTAACGTGTTCTTCAAGTACTTGAGTTCGGCTTCGGGAATTATGGCGTATCTTGTGGTTGTTGATGCATGTTTGGTTTGATAATGTGTTGGACAAACTTTTAAAACTATTTGGGACAAATGTAATAAGATCCATAAGGATCAAGACAACTTAACTTTGGTGTGGTTGTGATGAACTCTAAGACTTATGTTTTAAAAGCTATGTTTTAATTAAGTTAAAATGTCCAACAATTCGATGCATCGTTCAGCAAGATATTAATGGGCACCAGCTTCCGTCACCACTACGTTTTATATTCCGCTGCGATGTTTTTGGAGTGTGACAAAACTAGTCCTATGATAAGTCATATATGCCAAAACAAGTTTAATGAATTTGCAACATCAGTTCATATGTTAAAAAGTTGGTTACATATGCTAAAAATGGATTTATGCGCAAAAAGGGCATTTTGGTCATTTTTAGGTATATAACAATCGACTTATCATAACACTAACCAAACGACATGACCATAAGGTATAACCTTAGGAGGTTATTCCCTATACAACTATGGTCACAAATATGTGTTTGGTCGGATCCTAAGATCGACCAAACGGGTCGGATTCGAAAGTTAAAGCGGTGGTCAAGACCGCTCGACTTACGACCCAGAACAAGCACTAAACTAAAAGTGATGAGTTAGACATGTCAAAACATGTCTAACTAAGCTATAAAACTGATTTGGTATCAAAACTTAGTGTTTTGATACCCAAAAATAGTTTCGTCATAAAATGCACAAAATGTGCATTTTTGACCGAAACTTTGACTCATCACTTCGACTAGTAAGCGTGGTAATCAGTAGGTATAATCGCAAGGGATTATAACCTTCGTGATTACGATCACGTTGCAAAGTTCAATTGAACTTTGACTTGACCAATTATGGTCAAAATCGAAAGTCAAACTGTTTGACTTTTAGCTCAAAATAGCTAAAATAATTGAAATAGACTAGGATGAGAACTTACTTGTGTTTGGAAAACACTTAAGATCTCAGGTGGGAGGCCTCCAAAGGATGGAAGCAAGCAAGCTCCAAACAAGTGGGAGTAGAATTAGAATGAAATGAGCAAAGAATGGTGAATGAGGTGCTTGTTATTTATACTTGTTTGTGTTTTACAAGATCATGACATGTGGCTTGAGTGTTTTGCAAGGATTAACAAGATTTGAACAAGAGTTTACAACCAGCTGTTGCTGGCAAGAACCTTCTGCCCAAAGAAGGCCATCACACCCCGCGCCAAGAATGACCCCCAGCTGTCACGTGACGCCACCCCCCCCCCCCCATGATAGTTTCAAGTTTTGGCAAGTTAGGTCCCTGTACTTGTTTTGTTGGTTTTTGACGCTTTTAACCCCTGTTAACCCAAATTTTAGGTTACATAAGGGCGTTAAGGAATATGTGACTTGGACTATGTCCGAAAATGTCGTGGATGGCAGTTCGTTCAATTGTAGGTTACGCGTTTCGCAAAAATGCATAGAACGCTTTAACAAACACGAATATGATCCAAAATTCGCAACGATCGATACTTTCGCATTCTCATCAATAAAATACAAGATTTTATTGAGTGCAAAAATATTAGGATTCTTATATAGGGTTCGTAGTCAGAAATACGAGAATCAGTACACTTTCGTAGTTTGTTGAAAATAGTCCTTGAGTTTGTATAAACATGTTTCCTTCATCCCTAACCCTTCGAAACTTATTTCTAAGTTATGTAAAGGGTATTTAGGGTATGTGTAGCATATGTTCTTATTCTGGAGTGTACGTCACGTTAAATGGATTACGTTTAAGTATCGGTTATCGAATCGCTTTCAAAGAAAAAGTTTTTGAAAGCCCAAAATTTTGCACAAGGGTTAGAGTCTCCCCTACTTTAGGAAATTTCATCCCGAACTTTATTCGAAGGAGACCGTAGAGTGTAATTGAAATGATTGAAAGATAAGCAAAGTGCTAGATTCCAAAGATGCGGAGCATCGTTTGGTGTTGGAAATTTTTGGGGGATTCAAAGTGTGAGTAGGGATATTCGAAGTATCTTAAGGTGTTTAAACCTTTAGAACTTATGAATCTTTAAAAGTGTCATCAAGTGTATAAAAAAAGTTTTGTATAGCCCTATGTTAAACTAAGCTCTTAGTGTAAATCCTAACAAACAAAGGGGTGTACATTCAAGCCTGGGCATACGTACACGGTTTCGAACGTCCCATGAGGTACATCCCATGTACCATGAGCATATCATGCATAGGAGACGGGTCAACATAACTACGGCATTAAGGTCGTCACCTTTAACACCATAATATACTCCCGATCGGCTCGATTAGAGTTAATGAATGTACTTGTCATGGACATTGCATTCAATAAACACATAATAAATCTTCATATAATCACATAGAGGTCCAAGATAACATAAAATATTCAAGTGATCCTAGTAACGTTTTGAAGAATAACACAATAAGAACACATATATATAGGAAGTACCATCGGCGTATCCACCATGCTCTTATCGCATCATACCCGTCCCATTACCTAATCACTCTAGATTTTATGCCACAATACTTAACAAGGATTACTATGATTCTCATGCGTCGAACCTCATAATTATGTGTGCACCCATAATTACTCGTTTCGTCGCATGGTCCATATAGCTCCCCTTGTTAAGCGAGGGAAAACAAATAATAAGGTCGAACTAACATCTATTGAATAAAAACGTGTTTCATACTAGCAATAATAGCACTACTTGTTTTGCATACAACAAAAATTAGTAGCAGGTATTTCATTCTAGTACAAATGTTAATATATGCTTCATACTAACCAAACTGGTAGTATGCATCATATACTAAGCATGGATTGTCATAAACAATGTAAGCACATCGAGAAAATGTTTTCAAATCATGTGCTAGGTATGCTAGATCAACATACTAAGCAAAATGTATTTGAAAATCGTGTATTAAGTATGCTAGGTCAACATACAAAGCAAAATGTATTTGTAATCATATACTATACATACTAGATAAATACACCATGTATGTAATGTCATGAAAACAAAAGTAGTAGTGATAGGCACATAGTATTTGTAGAGATCGTGTTGTAGAGATTGTATGAACACACTATTGTGCGATCACAATATGCTAAACTACGAGATTTAGCTACTAATAATAAAGAACATAATCCTCGAAGTCGGTATGTAGTTGTATATTACACATAGTGTAATCACATTGGAATTTGTAAATGGAATACGAATAACAAGAATGAAGAAAAACTTCTTGAAATTTATATTGTCATTACAAATATAGTTGAAAAATGTTCATTGTCTTTGGATAATAAATAGGAAATGTAGAGGTTCAAATGATCATAAGTGCTTGATCATCAGCTTGAGCCTCACTGACATTGAACACTCATCCATTAGCATTAGCAAGCTTAAGGCAGTTTCGCTTGAAATGATTTAAATCACCACAATTGAAACATGCTCCAGCTGGATAGAGAAGGCGTGTTTGAGTAGGGGCTGCTTGGTTTTGGGTGTGACAGGTTGCAGCTAGATGTCCAAAAAGACCATAGATTGTACACTGGCCGCATGGAGAATTTGTTGGGTGATGATAGCTGCAACGATTGCACCGTGGTTGCTTTCCATGATAAAATCCTCTAAAGGGTACTGAATTTAGTGGAATTGGTGCGACAATTGTATAATTATTTGAAGCCTTACGCTTCTTAGACTTTTTAGAAGGTTCAACCTTTGTTCCCTTTGGATTCTCCTTAGTAGTTCTAGCAGTTCGTTTCTTGTCTCCTTTTTGAAAAAGTTTCCCTTTTCTAACCTGGGAGACGGTTAGGGTAGCGGCTAGTTCGATAGCCTTCCTAAGCGTTGCGGGTTTGCTGCCAGTGACAATATCTTGGACTGGATCAGGTAGGCCATCAATATATTTCTCAATGGCCCGATCCGGAGGTGTGACCATAGTGGGGCAGAGTAGGCTCAACTCTTCAAACCGGTCAGTGTAGGCACGGTTTTCCCCACTATCTTGTTTGAGGTAATAGAATTGGGTTTCGTGTGCCCTCATTTCACTTCGTAGGCAGAATTCTTGGATTTTGTAACCCCTTTTAACCTAATATTTAGGTTATATAAAGGTGTTAAGGCATGTGTAACTTGGATTTTGTCTAGAAATGTTGTGGATATCGTTTCGTTCGATCTTACGGTTACGCGTTTTACAAATAAAGTATAAGACTTAATCGAACACGAAAATGATCGAAATTGTTCAACGATTGATAATTTTGCATTCTCGCAAATAAAATACAAATAGGACAATGTTCAGAATTGTATAAAGACTGAAAATGTGCGAATGTCACATCTACTGTATAAATGTGACACGTGTTATGAATAAACAAGGATAGTACTTATTTAAATGTAGTATTTATTGTGATGGAAAATCCAAAGTTTGTTAAATATTATGTTGGCAGTAATAAGATAAACATTTATCGTGTAACGAACAAAACGCGAAACGAACGTCGGTGACCGATATGGTCATAACCGGAAGTCAAAGCAAAAGTTAATTTGCTTGGCTTTCGGCCATTGTCTAGCCTATAAATGAAATACGACTAAGAGAGAATACTTACAAGTGTTCAAGGTAGAGATTAAACTCCAGAGAGGAGGCCTCTATAGATCAGAAGCACTCCAAGAAGATTCAGAATGAGAAAATGTGAAGGTGCAAGTTGTGAAGGCTCATGGAGGCCTCTATTTATAGTTGCACAAGGATCATGAGATGATGACAAGTGTTCTCATGGTTCCCTAATGTTGGACTAGTGTCCATTGATGTGTAAGAAGCAGGGAAATGGTGGCAATTCGTGAGCAGTTGCACCCCTTAAGGACTGTAAGGGGTGGTGGCTTACCGTCCGTAAGGACCTTCAGTGCCCACGGTATTTTCAAATACCTTACGGTCCATAAGGCATAAGTCATGCAGTCTGTAAGGGACTATCAGGAATAAAATAATTATAAATACCTTACGGTCCTTAAGGCATATGCCTTACGGTCTGTATTAAGATTAAGTTATGAAATAAGTTATAAGTTCCGTACGGATAGAATTCCTTTCTTTCGATTTATGTCGTTTTGATATAAGTATATCATTTCTGATTTTAAAATCCGTATTAAGATTAAGTTATGAAATATGTGTTGGAAGTTACAAACGTTTTGAAAAAGGTTTTGTTTTATATCAGTTATTTAGAAAATGGTTTATGAAAAATATTCTTTTCGTATTTATAAGTATACATGTTTGTGAGTTATTTGTTTATAAATTTACAAATCAAATTTCATACTCTAGTGGTTCATTATTAACGAGTCAAGATTTTATCTTGTTTCGTTTAATAAGCCACATTTTGGGGACGAAATTGTCAAGATAGGATTGATATCCATACCTTGGTGACTGGTTCCACTCTTAAATTTTAAAACTCCTCACGTCTTTGATTATAAGATTCATTTGACAGTTCGTTGAATTCCTATTCTAATCATAACCTTTGATTTCGCTTTCATGTCATGTGATAGTTTTCTGTTAAGTTGTACTCATTATCGCATGTTCCAATATATGTTCCGTTTTGTTCTGAAAATAAGTTTTATAAGTTATGTGAATAAGACTCTTTGTACTCTGATACCCTGAGTATCGCTTCTCGTGGAGTGTCCCACGAGCATGTTGTTGTGGCATCAACATCATGTGCTCCATCCGTGACGGAGAGATTAGTTCACGGCGTCTCTTAAGTACAAGTGTGGTACATATAAGCTATTAGGAGGCGTATGGATCGATCCTAGGATTTAAGTTATAAGGAGATGGATAACGGGTATGCCAACTCGCCATTTCATGTGATAATTATGCAGGAGTAGCTACCTGTGTATTGTCACGTTTTAAGTTTTAAGTTTGCTCATGGGTACATCCGTAAGATATGATTATGAAATTAAGTTACTTGCATCATCAAGTTCCATCCAGTTATCAAATAAAATAAGCTTTTGTTTTCCTCTATCCGCACACTGGGCTAAACTTTCAAAATTTTGCTCAGACGTACATTTTTTGTTGTTGTTTTCTTCTTTACGTTAGGTTATCAAGACAATCTGGGACGGAATATGGAAGAGTGCTCGAGTGTTTGGAAAAGACGGTAGAAATAATTGTAATGGATTAGATATCCTTCATTAAGTTGAAAAGCCTTGTAATACATTTAAGTATAAATGGAAATATGTTTTTGATCTGACTACTGTTATAGTGACACGCCGGCCCGTTCCGGGACGGGGTGTTACAGCTATGGTATCAGAGCAAAGGCTCTTTCCTGTAGAAAACTTAAACATAAGTTAAGACCTGTGAGGTAATGGGTAGACATTGGGTTAGGATTTCGATGTCCAATCAGTCGATACATAGGTTAGTAACTTTTCTTTTCACTTCATGATAGTCTCGAACATAAGTATTTCGTCATCTTCATTGTTTTTACTCTAGCTTTATTTCAAGTATGACTATTGATCATAATGGGCCGCGTTCAAGTATGATTATATATATATATATATGTATGTAATAATTTCGAGGACGAATTTTTTTTTAAGAGGGGTAGATTTGTAACACCCGAAAATTTTAAAACACAAAATGTAACAACCCTTATGATTAATAGTCCAATAGGAAACCCTAATTAAGACACCCAAGTAATTCTGTACAAACCCTAGAATTTTCAGAATTTTTAGAATCAGGATCAGGGCCCCTAAAACTCAGGGGGGGTATTCCCTACTTGACGATTATCTTAATTAATTGCGGACGAAGTTGAAATTTTAAGTTCAGTCGACTCACCTAGGCTACAAATACACGCGGAAACCGTATGTCAAAAGTTACCCCTCGCGCCACGCGAAAGGAACAAGGAATCCTGTCGCGCCACGCGACAGGGACCATTTTCTAGCTATAAATAGAAGGCTTCGGGACTTGATTCTGGGCACAAAAACGACGAAGAAACTCAGAATACACTCTGAAATATCGTCCAATTACTCAATTAACACACACAAAACACTAATTAAGTATAGCAGGGTGCTGCAATCAGGGTATTAACTCGATCGCTATTACGATTCATTGTCCGATCGATCAATGTACTCAATGGATGTTTAAGTGCTGCCCACATTAGGGTGATGCTTTGTCATTAATCGTGATTTCGACGGGATGTTGAGTGCTGTCCGAAAACGGACTATGCTCTGTCCTTCGTTGTGAATCCGATGGATGTTTAAGCATAGCACTTTGTCATTCGTTGTGA
>JARYGA010014979.1:0-64641 GCA_030545235.1 Helianthus tuberosus
GGGGAAGTTGCTTTGGATGATGAGGTTGCTGGAGCTTCGGTTGGTAATTCTAAGCAGCTTACGAGTTTTGAGGATATTTTTAATGTATATATACACATGTAATATTTATATATTATTATGATTTAAAATATGGTTTCTTATATATGATTCTTCTTATAAATATAGTTTGCTGATGATGGGCTATTTGATTCAAAGATTGTGTGTCTGCTTGATGAGTCAGATGTTAAAAATGCCGTAAATTTATAATTTTCTACGCATATATTTTATTGTATTATAAGTATAAGAAGGTTTTTTTAAATTTTATTGTAGCCTGAAGATCATTTTGTAAAAATAGCTGATGATGTTAACGATCATCAACTACAGTCTAAATATTTTCCTGTTCGTGACATTTCTGCCTCTTCAAGTGTTATATCTAATGTAAGTGTTTATTAGTTTTATACTGTCTATTTTATTATTGTCTCAATATATTGATATTCTTCTGTATGATTGAGTCTTAAACTTCAAAGCTGAGTTGAGAAGATAGTTTGTGTTGATAAAGAAAGTTATAAAATTTCAAGAATTTAGAGTTGTTATATTCTAAATTAATTTACTTTGTTGGATCTGAGTTTGTTTCTGATTGTATTTTGTGTTTGTAATTAAAATGAAAATGGATGAGTGTGCAGTGGAATTATGATGAAAACAAACTTTGCATACAATCAAATGAGAGTAATACTTTGATCAAACATCTTTTCACAATGAACCGGAAGATTGAATTTATTTCAATAACGATTACAATGATTGATGAATGAATGCAAACTCCCCCTCAGCCAGAGCTCAGTTGTTTGTTCGTGGAAAGAAGACAATGATGCAAAAGAGCTAATAGAACAGTACAAAGTACTGATCTATTTATAGGCACTTGCAAACCACTGAGCATCTTAGCTGACGTCACCATGAAAGTGACATCTAACCTCCTAACAAACTCTAACATCTGATCTATACAAACACTGCTATGTTAACTACTGCTATTACATTACTTTACAAGACAGACTATAGATCAGCTGCTGCAACTTTCCACTGCTGTGAACCCAGCAGTACTTGTCCGGATCAGCAGTGCTTGACTCAAGGCAGTAGATAGAATCAGCAGGGATTTAGTCTTCCATCAGGTCTTTACTTGAGCAGCAGTTGTAGGTCAGCACTTTGTAAGATCAGCAGATAGGAGGTCAGCAGATATGAAACCACTTTCAAGGGGAGAGATTTGTATGTAAACATCTGCTTATTCTGGATCCACTGTTCTGATCCAGTTTTGGCTTTAATTATCTATTCCTCTGATAGGGTTCAATCCCAACAATCTCCCCCTGGAACAGATAATGCCAAAACTCTTCATTATTGTGGAATTCTTTATTGCCTCATCAGCAGTTCCCTTATCTGACCTTTAAATTGTAATTCAAAGTCTAGGGCATCTGTGTCTTCATCATCCCTGCTAAGTGGAAGATCAAGGAGATCCTGCAAATCTTCAAGACTCAGGCCAAGAGCTTGTTCCCTTGATATTTTCTTCACTTCTCCACCAGACCTGAGCAAAGTCAATACGCAGGTCTGTTTGTCAGTTTCCCACTTTTGTATTTTTGAGCCTGGTGGGTTTCTTGGGAGATGTTTATTTGCAGAGGTATTTGGTGAGGCTGGCCTATTCATAACTGGCTGAGCAGTATTTGCAGTTTGATCCAAACCAAGAGTTTCTATGATCATTTTCTTTATGCCTTCTTTTACAAGTTCATCTCCTTTTATCATCTCTTGGATGGTTTCACCTCCCAACTGTTTGTGTGACCTTCTTTTATAGATGGCAACACTAGTTGGAGCAGTGGCTCTCCTGATTTGCAGCTTTGTTGGTCTTTTTGAAACCTCTGCTTCAGGATAGTCAGGCTTTTGAGGAACATTTGAATCTTTCTTTCTTAGTTCCTCCAACCTTTTGTAGGCGATCCTGACCACATCTTCTTTCCATCTAGCAACTTGTCTTTTGTTTCCATATTCAGCAGCAACCAGTTCTTCTTTCATTCTTTTCAGTTCTACCTGTTTGTCAGGTACATTCTTTCTAAACTTTGCCCAGTCAGGAGGAGTGTGAGTGACTTTCCTTTTTATCATGTCTTGAATTCTTGCTGCTTCATTTTCAAGCTCAGGAACAGTCCACTCTTTGTACATGTATTTCTCTCCTTTGTACTTCTTGTGAGCCATGATGCTTTCAATGTAGTCTTTCTTAAAAGTTTCAGCTGCTCTTTCTGAAATTTGTTGACTGACATTTTTTGCAAATTGTTCTAGGGATCTGACCTGTGTGAGCAGATATTGATAGTTTCTTGAAATTTCTTTTTCAGATTTCCCTTGTGTGTTTCGTTTTGAGATATCCTCTGCTTGCTTGGCCTTGATTTCCAAATATTCATCAACATTTTTAGGCCAGGGATATCCTTTTATTGATGGCAAACTCCTTTTGGCAGGGTCATCCTCATAGTAAAAAGATTTTATTTCTTCTCTAACAGCTGCTAGTTCAAGAGGAAATTGAACACCTGCAGGAGGTAAGGGCTTATACATTGGAACTGAAGAGAGAGGAACAGGTTTTGGTATTGTGACAAGAGCTGAAGATTTTGAAGATGTTTGTGGTGGTGAAGTGTCATCATCTTTGAGAATTAGCCTTCTCCTCTTTGTTTGAGGAGGGGCTGATGATGTTTTGGATGGAACAGTGGTGGTGGATGTAGTGACAGTGGTTTGTGATTGACTAACAGTTGTTGAAACAACTGGTGTTCCAACCACTGTTGTCATTACAGCAGATGTTTTAACAACTACTGTCTTCTTCCTTTTGGCAGGAGGTGATTTTGTTTTTGATGGTAATGGTGGTAAGGCAGTGGATTTGGTGTGTGTTGAAGTGGTGTGTGTTGAAGTGGGAGCAGATGTTGAAACTACTGAAGTACCGACTGTAGTTGATACAACAGGAGTTACAACAGCTGTTTTAGGTGGTGGTTTTGGAGCAGACTTTGAACGTCTGGTTGGAATGGATTTGGGTAGCCTTACTCTTCTTGTAGGCTTCTTCTTTTCATCAACAAGATTTTCATCATCTTTTGACCCTGAAGTACCCTGATCCGGATAATCCACCCTGGCTTTCTTTTTGGCCTCTCTATCCCTTTTTAAACTTGCAACTGCTTCTGCCAGTGCATTTGTGGTCACATCAATTTTCTTGCTTCCATCTGGCAAAGGGATTTGTTTGGTCATGTTTGCATTTTCTGGTTCAATGTAGAGACCATCCTCTATTCCCTTCTTTTTCCACTCCTTAATTTTCTCCCCCTTTTTGGCATTATCTGGGGGAAGTTGATAAATGAAGCGAACTTTTGGAGGAGCAGTGCCAGTGGTGTGCAGGATCTGAGTTTTGAGAGCCTTTAGATCAGCCTGAGTGTTCTTGAACCTTGACTCCATTGCATTTCTCAGCTGTTGGACATGTTTTTTCATGTTGCTGATCTGCTAATTGTGCTTGTTGATGGAGAAAAGGTTGAAACAAATTCCAGAGCTCATTTGTAGCAGGTGCTTTTTGTGGAGCAGGTGCTTGAGATGGAATAGCAGTTGATTGTACCTTTTGTACTTGTAACACCTGTTGTAGCATATCTTTGAGTTCTGCAACAGAGTTATCAAGCTTTTCAATACGATCCATCAATTTCTGGTACTTTAAACCATCACCCAAGTTAATGGGATCATCTGATTTCCCACTAGCAGTGGTTTTATCAGTAGTTGATGTAGGGAATGTACTCCAAACATTAACCACTGATGCCCCTTTTTCTTGGTACTGGGGTCTTCTTCCTTCAACACTTGACAACCTTTTGATGTTGCCAGTAGGATAAATAAATCCACTGGTGGTTGGCAGAGGTGCTATGTAAGGAATTGCCTCCAAGGAAGTCTTATTAATTTAACCACTGTCCAACTGTAAACCAGTGGGTTCAACAGTTGTAGTGGCTGCTTCACTTGGACTACCACCAAAAGTTACTTGTAACTCAAGGGGTGTAACCTCCCCAGGTTGTGTTGGTGGGTTAGCAAAGATTGATACATCAGACCCAGTCAGTTGTTGAGGTATATTCTCATTGATAGGCGAGTGAGAAGGACTGGTTAGTGCCTGGTTCAAATCAATTGCATCCAACATCAGTTTAGTTGGTGGGGGAATTGTGGATGTGATGGGTGGTGTAGAAAGTGGATTTGCCCCGGGTATTGAGCTGTGGATGATAGAAACAAGTGTTTCCAGAGCATCATGATGTGGAGACCCTATTTGTACAACCTGTTCTTTTTGTGAAGAAGCAGGAGGAGTTTCAGTTATTGGTTGAGATATTTGTACCAACTGCTGTGAGGAAGAAGCAACAGTGGTTTCTTGTGACTTTTGTGTTGTCACAGGCATTTGCTCTGGTATCTCATCCTCCAGAGTTGCCTTTTTGATTGGTTTGGGGGGTTTTTGAGTTTTTCTTTTTGTAGGCTTTTTGGTGATTGTAGGTGTGGGTTTCAAAACAGTTGGTCGGCTGCTTTGATCACCTTGAGCAGTGGGCTCAGCAGCAGATACCTGAGGAGCAGTTGTAACTGCTAAAATCTGCTCAGGCACCTCTGCTTGTGTTTTGCAAGGTGCTAACATTCTTGAAAAAGTTTCAGTTGTTAAACTGTTTATTTTAGTAGAATCACCTTGGTTTATTGCAGCTAAATCATTCTTACTGAATTTCTTTTCAAAATAGTAACTTAAAAACCTTGGAAACAGTAAGAATGATTTTGTTTCAACATTATTAACCAAATCTTTAAAAATTTCCCGAGAATAGTTAAAATTTTCTTCTTGAAGAATTGCATATCCCAGATTTTGAATCTTTAAAGGGATTTCATTGAAAGAAGTGGTTTTATTTGAAACACATAGTAGGAGGGTATGAAATAAAAATCTGGTTGCAGAAGGAAAATAACCTTTTTGTAAGGTAAGTTTCATCATCATTGTGGCTTCATACCCTCTTTCAATGAAGTCAGTTTATAATTCGTTTTTAGTGAAAGAAATTGTACCTTCCTGATCATCGAGTTGAAAGACCTCTGAAATGGATTGTGGCGTGATTTGGACAGCTTTACCCTTTATAGAAGAGTGTATGGTGGTTGCAATGTCTCCTTATTTTTCAAGGATTGCATTCTTCCAAAACTCCCTTTGGGTCTCCAAATAGATTGGTGCATCGACGGTGAACAAAGTTTTGTACTTTGATTTTGCCATGGTGTCAATGATGGAATCGAAAACATTGGTGGTTCCTGGTTTTGTGAGAAGACCCAGGAGATTGTGAGATGGTTTATATGGGATTTCAGTGGAGATTGCCTTTTTAGAGGCTGTTTTCGATGATGATTTGGAAGTGGGTTTTGTGGAAGGCTTCGATTTTGTCATTTTTGAAGAGAATGATCGAAGAAATTTGTGAAAGATGAGATGAAAAACTGCTTTGAGAAGAGAATTTTTAGGAATTCAATTCGACAGTAAAACCCTGTTTTGGTGGTGAGTGGGGGATTTTATAGGGAAGGAAGTGAATGCTGATGTGGCAGCCGTTACAAAAAGTCTGACCACTATGTACTGCCCACGTGACAACCCCTGGTGAAAGTGAAGGACAGTACTTTTATGAAAGTGACTGATGAAAGCAGTGGTAGTAGAGCAGTGGATGATTTTCACTATCAGTGGATAACATATCAGTGGATAAAACACTGCTTTTGAACAACAGAGTTTATCAAAGGAATGAGAGAACAGGGGTTGACTTTCAGCAGTGGACAGGCTTTTGAAGTAGAGCAGACTTTTGAACAATCAGTGGTTAATGGCAGACTTTTAAGGATTTTAATGAAAATTTCATTTTTAGCTATTTTTAAGGATGGATTTTGATTTTCTGAAAACATTTTGATGCTTTTATGCATAGAAAAACAAGATTTTGCTTGTTATTCCATGTTTAGCATCCCAATTCTAGAGACCAAGCTTTCAAAAGTGGCTGTATCAAGTGCTTTTGTGAGCATATCTGCCAACTGGTCTTTAGTTGGGACATGATGCAGAGAAATCAAACCTTTTTCATAGCAATCCCCCACAAAGTGATGTCTGATGTCGATGTGTTTGGTGGTTGAATGGGAAACTGGAGTTTTGATGATATTTTCTGCTGCCTGGCTGTCCAACATGAGTGGTGTCTTTAAGGCAGTGATTCCAAAATCCAGCAACTGATTTTGAAGCCACAGGAGTTGGGCTGTACAGCTTGCAGCAGCAATGTATTCAGCCTCAGCAGTGGATGTTGAAACTGCTGCTTGCTTTTTGCTTTGCCAAGAAACCAAGCAATCACCTAGAAACTGGCACCCTCCTGATGTGGACTTCCTTGTGGTGTTACATCCAGCAAAGTCACTGTCTGAAAAGCCTGGAAGCTTGATATTCCCATTAGCTGGATACCAGATACCAAGTGTGGGAGCACCTTTTATGTATTTGAAGATCCTTTTTACAGCAATGAGATTTGATTTTCTGGGAGCTGATTGACTTCTTGCACAGACACATGTTGCAAACATGATGTCTGGTCTAGATGCAGTTAGGTACAATAAAGACCCAATCATGCTTCTATAAAGTGTTTGATCAATCAGCTCATCTTTTTCATCAGACATGACCAGCTTATTTGTTGCCATGGGTGTGCTGCATGGTTTACAATCATTCATATCAAATTTGGCCAAAAGTTCTTTAGCATATTTGCTTTGATGAATGAAAGTTCCATTTTGCATTTGCTGAACTTGGAGACCAAGAAAGCATTGCAGCTCACCCATTGCACTCATTTCAAACTCAGCTGTCATGAGTTCTCTAAACTCTTCACACATTGAGTTACATGTGCTTCCAAAAATAATGTCATCCACATAAATCTAGACAATCATTAAATCCTTCCCTCTCCATTTTAAAAACAGTGTTTTATCAATGGTACCTCTTTTGAAACCATTTGAGAGTAGGAAGTTGGAAAGAGTTTCATACCAGGCCCTTGGTGCTTGTTTCAAGCCATACAAGGCTTTGTTTAGCCTGTAGACATGATCTGGATAAAATGGATCCTCAAAACCTGGAGGTTGACAAACATACACCTCTTCTTGAATTGTACCATAGAGGAAAGCACTTTTGATATCCATTTGAAACACCTTCATATTGTGGTTGACAGCAAAGGCCAGGAACAGTCTAATGGCTTCCAATCTTGCAATAGGGGCAAATGTTTCATCATAATCAATCCCCTCTTCCTGTCTGTAACCTTGAACCACAAGCATGGCTTTATTCTTGACAACAATACCCCTTTCATCAGTTTTGTTCTTGAAGACCCACTTTGTGCCAATGGGACTAACCTCTTCTGGCAGTGGTACAAGCTCCCATACTTGTTGTCTTTTAAACTGTTGGAGTTCCTCTTGCATGGCTTCTACCCAGCTGTTGTCTTTCAGTGCCTCTTGGTACTTGACTGGCTGATGGAGTGATATAAAACCAGCAAAAAGACAAATGTTTTGGGTTTGGCTTCTTGTGAGCACCCCTTCATTTATGTTGCCAATGATTTGATCAGGTGGATGAGATCTCAAGAAGATTAAATCTCCTTGGTATGGTATGATGGCATTTGTTGGTGAAGGCTGCAAATGTGTATCATCTGAGCTAACCACTGCTGGGGACTTTGATGATCCAGCAGTGACTTCAAAAGGTGGTGGAATAGGAGGTAATGAAGTGGACATCTGCTGACTTTTATCCACTGTTTGAGGACTTTTGTCAGCAGTGTTTGAGGATGTGGAAGCAGTGGTGGATGGGCTACTTTGGTCAACAACTGTTGAGGTAGTAGTGGTTGAGCTTTGACAACTGTTTTGAACAGCTGGTGCTTTTCCCTTTGTGGCAGACCTTTGAGGGATGATGATTTCATACCCATAGTCTGGTGTTGTATCCTCTAATGGACCTGCACTGTTAGTCTTGATAACAGTATTTTCAAAAGTAAATTTTTCAAGATCAAACAGATCTGCAGGGTTTGCTGGGATTTTCATTGATGAAAGTTCATTGGATTTAACATTCAAAGTCTCCTCCACTGCCTTGGTCCGTGTATTGAACACTTTGTAGGCCTTGGCAGTGGTTGAGTATCCCAGATGATAACCACAATCAATTTTGGCTGCAAATTTTGAAATGGAATCTTTTAAGTTCAAAATAAAGCATGGGCAGCCAAACACCTTGAAATATGAGATCAGTGGTTTGATTTTATACAGAATTTCATAAGCAGTCTTTTTGTGCCTGGGGTTTATTAAAACTCTGTTATGGACATAGCAAGCAGTGTTTACTGCCTCTGCCCAGAAAGTTAATGGCAAACCTGAATCTGCAAGCATGGTTCTGGCAGCCTCAATCAAAGTTCTGTTCTTCCTTTCCACTACCCCATTTTGCTCTGGTGTTCTAGGGATGCTGTACTGCCTTACAATCCCTTTCTTCACACAGAAGGCATCCAACTCCTTATTTTTGAATTCTGTGCCATTGTCACTCCTGAAGCTTTTCACTGGAAGGTCAAATTGCTTTTCAACCTGTGTCACAAAGCCTTGCAAAATGCCTACGGTCTCATCTTTTGAGTGTAAAAAGAAAGTCCATGTAAACCTAGAAAAGTCATCAACAATAACCAAACAATATATTTTCTTCTTGAGACTCATGACTTGAACTGGGCCAAACAAATCCATGTGTAGCATTTGCAAACACTAGGTTATTTTGGACTCTTCAATGGACTTGTAAGAACTTTTATGTTGTTTTCCTTTTAAACATGAAATGCAATGTTCAGAGCATGAAAACAATTTTTGTGGTAGGCCTCTCACCAAACCATTTTTTGAAATTTCAGTGATTGTCTTAAGATTTGTGTGCCCCAGTCTTCTGTGCCAAAGTTCTGTTTCTTTGTTAGAGGCAGCTGAGAACAGACAAGCATCAGCTCTGGGACACTCTTTTGACATATCAACAACATAAACATTGCCACTTCTTTAGGCAACAAGTTTTGTTTGACCAGTTTTGATTATTGCTTCAATCTTTTTGACCATTTCTGGTCCAACAATCCTACAATAATCTTTTGTGAAGAATGACCCAAACCCTTTGTCACTAATTTGGGACACACTCAAAAGATTGAATTTTAGATTGTCTATCAGATTGACATTTTCAAATTTTACATTTCCAGACTGCACTGTACCAGACCCCAGAACTTTCCCTTTACTATTATTTCCAAAGGATATATCACCCCCTCCATGGATTTTAAAGTCTTTGAGGAGGGCTTTACATCCTGTCATGTGCCTGGAGCCTCCACTATCTACATACCAAAGACTATCAAAGCATGCAGAAGCTCCCTGCACATGAAGTAAAAGGATTAGTTCATTAAGGTCTCCAAAGCCAGCAGGGCTTTGGATGGGGTCTCAACAGTGTCTGGGATGGATGCAGAATGATGGACAGTGGTTAGGTAAGGGGTTTGGACTGTTTTAGGACAGTGTTTCTCTAACCACTGTTGTGGGTCCTGACCAATCACCTGCTGGTAACCAAAAGGATGCCTGTTCACTCTGGGTTTAGAGGGCCTTTTGTAGGTCTCATAAACGTGTGGAATCCTTTGGTAAGGCCGTTTTTCCTTGCCTTTTCTAAATTGATTGGCAGGGGGTGCATCAGTAACCTGAACATCTCTTTTGACAAATGTTTGGTTCAGCTGTTTTGTGACAATTGTTTGAACTGGCACAAACAGTGGTTGTTTCTTGGTGAATTTGACAGATGTTGATGATGATGATGGACTCAAGGATGCTTTAGCAATGTACTCATTCTTTTTCACATCAAAGTTTTTGAGATACACACATGCTTGAGTTTTGTGGTTTGTTTTACCACAAACACTGCAACTTTCAGCTGAAATAATGACACTTGTTCTGTTTAAATCATAAGCTTTTAAGTGGAAACAATCTTTTGTTAGATGATTCCTTTTCTCACAGAACTCACAAAACAAGTTATCATTTTTTTCTTTCTTCTTTCTCTTTTCAGACTCCTTTGCAGCGGAGGTTTTAACCACTGCTGGGATGTCCTTGAGAGGTATGACTTTAGCTTTTGGAGCTTTAACACCATCAGTTGATGTAAAGTCCATTGGCTTGAAATTTTCAAGAATATCACACTCATCAGACCATTTTGGTTTAAACTGATAGTCTTCAAGTTCCTCAAAAGTAGAGGATCCCATTGGTCTGTCAAGTGTGATTTTGTTACCAAGTTTGTCAGTGATTTTCACTTCTTGGCCATTCTTGTTTGTGGGTATGAACTCAGTGGTTACATCAGTGGTTTAAACAGATTTTGCAAAAGCAGTGGTTTCATCATCTTGTTTTCTATAACCAACACCAAATTTCACATTGCTTTTTATCTGTTTTTCAAGCATAACCTCATACCCTTTGCATGATTCCACCCATCTCTCACAAGTGATCTGGGTGGACTCTAACTCCTTTTTGCAAACTTGGTATTTTTCTACCATAGTTTGGAGTTGTGTTTTGGTTATGCTTTGTTCTTCTTTCAAACTGCTGATCTCTTTTTCCTTTTCAGTCAATTTGTTTTTAAGTTCTTTTAAAGATCTTTCAAATTTGACTTCATCAGTTAAGATTTTATCCCGAAGGTTTTCATTCACCTCTTTGATGTTAGCAAAAGCAATAATGCAATTGTCAGAACATAGTTTTTCTAGAACTTGAGGAGATACCTTAGCAGCAGCCATCATTGCACAATCACATTGATGATTCTCTTCATCATCAGCTCTCACCTTCTTTTCACCAGCCTTTTCTTCCTTCTCTTCTTCTTCTTCTTCTTCTTCGGACCGTGGATCTGTCATTGGTTCAATCAGGGTACCTGAACTTTCTTCCAACAGTAGTTCACCAGCCATAGCAGTAACCACTGCTTCAGTCACCTCATCCACTGTTTCAATGCCAGTTGTTCCTCTTCAGTTTCAACCCCCTCCTGTATTGACTCTAATGCCATCAAACAAAATTCATTATAAGAAGAATCATTAGAAGCATAGAGTGCAAAATTTTCATCACTAAGGTCTTCAGGTATACTGCTCCAGTCAACAAACCCTTGAGTGAAAAAGCTTTGTTGATCTGGTTGTACTGCTGTTGGAGCAGTGGTTTGAGGTGCAGCCTGCACTTGTGCCTGGGGAGCAGGGGTTTAAACATATTGGATCTGTGGAACAGCAGTTTGGACATTGTGCACTGGCACAGGGGCAACAGCATAGTGAGCAGTGTTCACTTGAGCTACTGGGGTATATTGGGCATAGTGCACAGTGCCTTGATTTTGAGGTCTAGGATTTGAGCTAGGGTGAGTGATTATGGGACCACTAGTTTGACTTCTGCATTCCCTAGCGAAATGTCCCAACCTATTACACTTGTAGCACTTGATTTTCGATTTATCCAACCCAACCCTTAGATTCCCATGCAAACCTGGGAATTTTCGCCCTGTTCTTTTGTAAAATTTGCTAGTTCTAACACTTAGCAAAGCCAGTTGGTGCAGGATGTCCATTTCCTCTAAATCAGTGGGATCAAAATGCTGTAAGTCATTTAGTTCAAAACTTAGATTGTATGACATCTGGTTTTCGTTTGCAGTGAATGCATAACTTGCAGAGTGAGGATCAGGGTTGTTAAAGTTTGCACCAGCAGTTATGTCAATGAAGTGATCAAAACCCTGATCTTTACTACTGCTCCCAGATTCTTCTTGACCCAGAAGAGCAGTGTTACCAAATGTAAAATCATCAACGGTTTTTCCTGACTCTTGTAACTTCCTTTTCTGGTTCAACTCCCTTTCATAGGTCAGGAGTCGACCATGGAGTTGGGTCAAGGTCAGATCCTTGAACTCAGGTGAGTTTCGGGTGACAAAAGCTATGGTGTCCCATTTTTCTGGCAGTGACCTGAGGAACCTGCTATTTTGAGTTGAGTTTGTAAAATTAGTGTTAACAAGCCTCAGTTCACTGATGAGACAACTGAAACGCTCAAATTGTTGCGTTAGTGATTCACCTTTAACGTAGCAAAATGTTTCATACTGTTGGTTCAGGATTTCCCTATTGTTTTCTATGACTTCCTCGGTTCCCCCAAACTGTTCCTTAAGTGCGTCCCATAACTCTTTGGCACTGTTACAGTGTAACAGTCCAACATATATTTCATTGGGCAGTGCTGATGCTATGATGCTAAACGCTTTAGCATCTAGTTCGATCTTTTGAAAATCGGTTTCGGTATAATTTTCAACTGGTTTTGGAACGAACTTTTTAGCATCTTCAGCGCTTGGCACTGAAGGAACATGGGGACCATAAATGACATACCTCCAACAACCTGTGCTTTGTTGAGCAAGGATGTGACCCATCCTTCTCTGCCAGCTGTTGTACTCATTTCTTTTTAGCATAGGAGGTTTAAAAAGCGAGCCGATGTTGTTTTTATCATCCTGAGATTGTGACGTCATTCTTGTTGTTTTACAGACACTGAGAAATCAACTTTAATGGAGATTAATCCTTGCTCTGTTTTTCAACGGACGAACAAACGATCAGTATCAACTGTTATGAGCTGAACTATTTACGTCAAAATGATTGTTAGATCAAATTTGACTGTCCAAGCTCTGATACCAATTGTTGGATCTGAGTTTGTTTTTGATTGTATTTTCGTTTGAAATTAAGATGGAAATGAAAAAAAGTATAAAAAACGGAACATTGAAACAAGTTTTACATCTTGTACGTTTGTGCTTCGATAACTTGTACATTATAAAGAAAAGTCATTTTGAATAATATTCTACTCTGAAATGTAGATTCGTAAAATACTTTTGCATAGGTGGTTTAAAAAGAGAGCCAATGTTGTTTTTATCATCCTGAGATTGTGATGTCATTCTTGTTGTTTTACAGACACTGATAAATCAACTTTAATGGTGATTAATCCTTGCTCTGTTTTTCAACGAATGAACAAACGATCAGTATCAACTGTTATGAGCCGAACTATTTATGTCAAAATGATTGTTAAATCAAATTTGACTGTCCAAGCTCTGATACCAATTGTTGGATCTGAGTTTGTTTCTGATTGTATTTTGTGTTTGTAATTAAAATGAAAATGGATGAGTGTGCAGCGGAATTATGATGAAAACAAACTTTGCATACAATCAAACGAGAGTAATACTTTGATCAAACATCTTTTCACAATGAATCGGAAGATTGAATTTATTTCAATAACGATTACAATGATTGATGAATGAATGCAAACTCCCCCTCAGCCAGAGCTCAGTTGTTTGTTCGTGGAAAGAAGACAATGATGCAAAAGAGCTAATAGAACAGTACAAAGTACTGATCTATTTATAGGCACTTGCAAACCACTGAGCATCTTAGCTGACGTTACCATGAAAGTGACATCTAACCTCCTAACAAACTCTAACCTCTGATCTATACAAACACTGCTATGTTAACTACTGCTATTACATTACTTTACAAGACAGACTATAGATCAGCTGCTGCAACTTTCCACTGCTGTGAACCCAGCAGTACTTGTCCGGATCAGCAGTGCTTGACTCAAGGCAGTAGATAGAATCAGCAGGGATTTAGTCTTCCATCAGGTCTTTACTTGAGCAGCAGTTGTAGGTCAGCACTTTGTAAGATCAGCAGATAGGAGGTCAGCAGATATGAAACCACTTTCAAGGGGAGAGATTTGTATGTAAACATCTGCTTATTCTGGATCCACTGTTCTGATCCAGTTTTGGCTTTAATTATCTGTTCCTCTGATAGGGTTCAATCCCAACATACTTAGGTGGAAAAGATGCGCAAACTTCGTGGCAAGACAATTGTAGAGGATAATAAAGCTGTTGATAGACCATATAAAGTTCGAAAGGTTCGTTTAGTATCATCCACTTCAGAATCAGTCTTACACTTCACCACACATGCTGAAGACAGACTTGTAAGCTTTTGCAGTCGTTGCTTCGTTTCGTTATTTCAACAACTTCAGTTATATATCAATATTTTATAAAATTCACTATTCAATTTTCTGTTTTTTAGCAACTGCCGTTGGATCTGCATTCTGATAATCCTAAGCCTATCAAGATCCAGAATCTTAAATGTGAAGTCCAGGAACTATTTACAACATCTCAAAAAACCAATACTGGATTCAACTATGCTGTTGTTAGATGATCTTCTTATCTGAGATCTTGCAATATTGCTTTTGGTGATGAACTTTCGTTAGAGTTTCACAAGTCTACTCAATTGTTGAAGTTAAAAAAGTTGTGCATATCGTGACAAAGATAAAGTCCTCTTAGTTTCATGTCATGATTGTTTGTGGTTGTACATTTGGTTCATTGCTGGTACTAATTTTGCTTCTTAGACATGTTCTATATGTAGTTATGTCTATAAACAAGTTTCATTGTCAATGGGTGGGTGCTACTTTTTTTTTGTGGATAGTACAATGGAAATACTCATATGTATCTTATATATTAACTGATGATGCATGTCTATAGTTGTCTTTTAGCTATAATAGATGTCTTTTAGCTATAATAGATAGCACGTTTTGGTACAATATCTATACACATATGTATATGTTCTATCAATATGTGTTATGCATGGTTTTCTAACACATGCTGTTAATAACATTATTCTCTTAATATCTGTTTACTAACCTTTGTAGTTTCTGTTGACTGACCTTTTTAACATGGGTTGACTAACATCTGATAATGGATGGATGACAATTCTTATTAAAGTCTGTTGGAAAGCAACAGAAGTTTTTAACAGTTAATAGATAACAGTAGTTTGCTATCAACATAATGGAATTGCTGTTGAATAAACCTACTGACCATTAGTGTATATCAATTTTATAAGTCTGTACTAATTATTTTTTTACTCTCTGTCAATATGGGCTATGCATGGTTTTCTAAGAAACGACTCGTGTTTGCACACAGGTCTTACCGTTAGTAATGACATAAGAAAAGCCTTGTTGGACATGCTCTCCTGCTGACACATCAACTTTTCTTATGTCACTTTGATTTCTCCTTTTATAGAAAGTATAGATAGATTTTAAACATACTTGTTTTTTTATAACTTTTAAAACACAATATTAAATTTTTTTGACTATGTTGTAACAACATGCCTAGTTTTATTTATGTCTTGATATATTTTTTTCTAAATCGAATTGTGAGTATTAATATACAAGTAATAGAAGCACAAACGTACATGTCTTCAAAGTTTCCTCATAGTTAGCTTTTTTTTAATAAATTGAAGTTGTTTACGATATTCGAATTTCAAATATGATGTTATGAAAGGGAAAATGGCACTATATAAAATCGCAAAAGTATTTTACGAATCTACATTTCAGAGTAGAATATTATTCAAAATGACTTTTCTTTATAATGTACAAGTTATCGAAGCACAAACGTACAAGATGTAAAACTTGTTTCAATGTTCCGTTTTTATACTTTTTTTCATTTAAGAACATTTAATATAGGACGTTTCTTATCTTTATCGGTGTTTCGTGTTAATCTTTTTATTGCCCAAATTTATGATTTTTATACGAATCGGTTTCCCGTACATAAGTGATAGCATACCACAACATCCACCACTCATTTGTTGGTTTTCGATTCTTTTTATGGTTCTCGATCGATATAAAACATATGTTGATATGTAAAACATATTTCGATACCCTTTTTGCCATATCAAGACTTTATTTATTTGATTTTTCCTTTCATTTGTTGTACCAAGTATAGGTACCATAACAAACTGATATTAATGGAAACCAATTTCCCATTGTATCACGATAGGAAAGCCCATATGTTATATAATATATATATATATATATATATATATATATATATATATATAAAATCTAGTTAAGTGAATCTATGAATACATCACATTTGGTTTGTATTTTGCCTATTAATAATTTGTTTTATTTAGTTGATCTAATTTTAAGTTTGTTTTTTAAAAGGTGTTAGGAAACTCTTTATAAGTATTGAAGAAAAATATGATCAATCTGTTCATATGCTAAACATAAAGTTAAAAAGATCAAATAGAAGGAAGATACAAGATAATAGGACAAAAGAAGAAGGAAAGACACATCTTCAACGGATATCAGAATCTGATCAGAATTAAAGGAAGATGATCAAAATAGACCAATCTGATAAGTCCGGTGATAAATCTGATGTTTATCATGAGAATCTGGTAACTTCTGATCATCAGATTTCTGATTATCACTTCAACAGATTTCTGATTAGAGGGCCATCAGAAATTCTGATGAGCCAACTTGTCTAAAAGATAAGGCTCTGCCACATTTATTAAGTAGCAAGTTGACCTTAATGGACTCAATGAATATGCCAAAAGCTACTTTATGTAGAGCGTGATTATTCATGACAAAGACTTTGTATAAATAGAAAAGTCACCACCGAAGGAATATGAGTTAAGCCAAGCATTCATTACATACAACAAAAACTCCATTACACTTCATTACAGAAATCTTAAAGTATTCGTTTGTACTAGCCAATAACCACACAATCACCTTGTAAACATTGTTTTCCAAAGTGATATAAACTTGAAAATTCTGTAGTCCTGTTTCTTGAAAGTTTGATTTCTATTTTTGTACATTATTTTCATACTTGTTGAAATCAATTGCCAAATTTAGTTAAAGAGCATTATTATCTGGGATCAAGAATTGGTATCAGAACAGATTGAATAAATTATTTTCAAACGATCAATTGCTCATTTTTTGTAACAAAATTTTTTAACTAAATATGACAAACTTTCAAACATGGAACAATTCTTTCAATATTGGGTTTCCGTCAAAGCCTCTGACTTTGGTCATAGAGAAGTACCCCCAATGGAGAATCAAGATGATCAATTTCCTAAATGGACATGAACATGCTCTGTTTCAATCCATTAAGAGAGGCCCACATACACCCATTGTTGAAATACCAGCCGTTCTAGCAACTGAGCATACACCAGAAATACCTGTCTCTTTGGCTCCAAAACAAGAAATACATTGGAGCAAAGAAGACAAAGATAAGGTGGAAGCTGATGAAAGGGCTAAATCACTTTTGATTATGGAACTTCCTAATGACATATTTTCTCAGGTAGATGCATGTGTATTTGCTAAAGAAATATGAGATCAGTTGGAAAATCTTTGTAAAGGAGGAGAGAGAATGAAAAGAAACAAACGTACAAATTGTGTCTATTCCTATGAAAGATTAAAAATTCTTCCAAACTAGAGTCTTTCTAAAACATATAATAGATTTACTAAGCTTTTAAATGATCTAAAAAAAATTGGTATTGAGAAATCTAATGATGAGAGAAAAGTAAAATTTTCGGATGCTCTACTAAGGGAATAGAGAAGTCTAAAAATGACTTTAGCATCCACCCTAGAGCTAGGAAATATGAATTTACATGATCTCTATAGTATTCTTGTTCCAAGAGAAGAAGAAATCTATGAAAACTCAAACAAAAAAGGAGGACCTATAGCTCTCATATCAAACTCTCAAAGAGCAATCAATTCTGATTCTTAAACCTCTCAATGCCAAAGTTTAGAAAATTCTGATACTTCATCAGATTTTTCAGCATTTGCTGAGGCAATTGCTTTGCTCACCAAGACACTTGAGCAAAGATTAAGAGGATGAAGTAACAAGTACTAGAAAAGTGATAAAGGGAGGATGGAAGGAAGATCAAAGGATAAAGGAAAAGTTGATATAGTGTGCTACAAGTGCAAACAAAAGGGACACTATGCATCAGAATGTAAAAACAAAAGGCTAAAAGATGTTGCTTATTATGAGAAAAAGCTTGAAGAGGCCAAGAGACAACAACAGGTCAGCCTAATTGCAGGAACAGATACCTGGCTAACAGACAATTCTTTTGATGAAGAAGAAGAAATGGCAAACTTCTGTCTATTGGCAAACATTTCTGATGAAGATTCTAACACTTCATAACATAAGGTAAGCACAATTGATCTTGATTTAAAACATCAACTGAACAAGCTTATGAAAGATTTTGAGATATTACAAGAAAATCAAATTTCAAAAAACAAGAAATCTGATGATTTGCAAAAATTGTTAAATAAAGTCAAAACTGAAAATCAATTACTAATTAAGGAAAGCTTAACAAAAGAAGCAAAGATTGTGTGACAACTAGCATCAAACCGGTAATTTCTGTACTATTTTAATTATTATTTATTAACTGCAATTATGTGTTAAACGTCAACATTAGGTGATTACTTGCTTTACATATGAATTCATGCATGTTTATACTTCAAATGTTGCCTTGTGCATTACTTTAAGCGTTGCGTCAGAAAGACTAGTAAACTCACCGGTAAGATGCACTGTGTCAGCACTTCTGCAGAAAGCAGTCAGACAATAGATTTAGGGCCTAGGAGTAGGTCCAACATCAAAAACACATTAAAACCCAAGTATGGATACAAGGGTTAACATATAAACTTTCTGGAAGCTAAACTATGCACTAAAAGACACCCGAAACTCACTTTAAATGCTGAATTCTGCAGAAAATCAGCTAAAAACAGCAATTTAACACAAAAATGTTATGCAAAATTGATGTTTTAGTGTCCAAAATAACTTACAAAGTGTCAGGAATTGAAACTGTCACAAAAGGTGCTTCATATCTAGTAAAACTGCGCAATTTAGCACTTTAACGAACCGTAACGAAACGAATAACCGGACACTACCCAAAACATCAAAATTTAATTAGAAGCATTGTTTTTATGATATTAAGCTAGTATGGGTGATAGAACACCTTAAAAATCATAAAAACACCTAAACACACTTAATATAACATAAACCTTCTAGTTTTCATTTATAACCTTCAACTTTCAAAACTTTGCACTTTACCCCCCCTTGTTCGAAAACCGGCCCCAAAGGCCCCACCTTTCTTTTGATTAAAATATTCCAACATGTCCCCTTGATTTTGTGCGCATAACCTTGTGGAAATTAGATGGTTGGAGGATAAAGGGACTAGATCATGAAGACTTCATTTCACATTTTCATTCTAACTTTCAAACACTTCTTTCTCTCCTTCCTTCCCCTTGCTCTCGGCTCACACACAACCCACATACATCCACCATATCTAATCCATTTCAAGGCACTCTAAGGTCACTACAAGGTGTATGGAGGCTAACTAAGAAGGCTTGAAGTGCTAGAACTTGAAGGACCACTTGGAGGAGCCATTAACCACTCATTTTCATCCATCTTCATCATCTTCCTTCTTGTGCCACTTCCCTAGCCAATAGAGCTAGTTGTAAGCATCCTAATCACTATTTTAGTTCATGTTTATGTTGTGTACAAGTCTCACCATCTAAGTAACTAAACTTTAAAAGATGAAGATGTAAGAATCTAACATAATCATTGTTTTGGTCAAAAAATCTGTTGAGGATATTGCAACCAAACTCTATGTTACGGGGTATGATGCTAACAATGTAGAACAATAACAAGGATCACTTCAATGTAAATTGCTGAAATGACACAAGGATTTATACGGGGAAAATGCCCTTGATCAAGAGTCGATCTCCGGCACAAAAAACCCCGGGTGATGGAAACTACCGATCACCAAGCTCAAATAAATGAATAAATGTTTACAACTTTGGATAGTAACGAGCTAGGTACAAGGATCACTATCGTGAAATGTGTAAATGTGAGTGAAAACGAATGTATGTTCGTCGAGAGCTTCAAGTGTGCGAGTATATGAGTGTGTGTAGCTGTTAAAATGACTAAGTGTTTTTCTACTAGCTCGTTACCCCTTTTAAAATAGAAATTTAACTACCAAACTAACTATCCGACTTTTGTGCCAAGCCCCCACGTTCTCCATAACGTCCATTTTTGGCCAAGCACGTGCAAAATAGTTTGGGAATATTCTCCAGGAATGTCGCCAAGACTTGGTCAAGCTGGTTATACATGCGAGATGGTACAAAACATAAGTAAACAATCGTCAGTACGAGGATCCTTAAAGTGATCCATGATCCTGATCCTGAAGCTCTTCTGAGGATCACCACCTGTCACAGAAGTAAGGATCACTAATTAGGATAACGAATAAGGATCACTAATTGTTAGAAAATCCTCCTCTAACAATTGCCCCCAAAATATAAGGAGTAATTTGTAAAATTAGCGAGTTATGTTTTCTTGATCTTATCCGCAACTAACTAGCGGATATATAGCCATTGATATCGAACTAGCCGTTGCAATAATGACGTCACAGAAGTGACAATCCTACAGAATCATAATTATAAATAGAGATATAGATAGGATCAAATGCATTTAAATTTTCAGAGAGACTCCCTTTATAATCTGCATTCCGAAGACGATCAGGTATTCTCTCTCTCTATCTTCTTCCCTCTCTTGCTCTGTTTTCGTCTCTTTCCATCAAAGATGTTGCTCCGAAATTCCCCAGCCAAGGATCACCCAAAGAACAGTCCTCCGAAAAGCCAGGGGATCATTGAAGACTCCATTAAAGAACGCTGCTGCTTCCCGGCGAACACCGAATTTAGGCCTTTTGACCCCAATGCCCTGAGCGATCATATCTCCGATAAGTGGGTTGCTTTCCCCGTCACTCCTTTCACCATAGGCTATACATATCCTTTTCCAGCCTTCACCCAATTTTTCTTTTCCCTAACCGGCATCTCTTATATCCAAGCCATGCCGATGATTTGGAGGGTTTTGTACACCCTTGAAAGGATCATCGATCAGGAGGGAATAGATCTAGGAATGACAGAGCTGGGAGAGCTGTATGATCTTACCACCTTTGGCTCTCATCGTTATTTGTTTAAACGTAAACCCGGTGAGGAACACCCGATCTTCAAAGCCACCAAGAATGATGCTAATTGGAAACGGCATTTCTTTTTTATCAAGAGAGATTCCATCGAGGATGGAAAGGATCTACCTAAAAAATGGGCTACCCATGGTAGGATGGAGGATCCTGAGAAGGATCACCAGGAACTTTCTTTTGATGTAAGGATAACTTATATTTTTGCTTTCTTTTTATGCAGCTATCACCGTCTCACACCTCAAACTGTCCCCTGCTGCTAAGGAAAGGCTCCTTGCATTCAAGAAACTTGATCCTGAGACAAGAACCTTGTTTTGGTTGTGTAGGTGCTGGAAAATCAACCAAGTCCGCTTCCAAGTTTAATGTTGCTGATCTCACCACTGTCAGATCCTCCAAGAGAAAAGCTCCTACCAGTCTGACAGCTTCGGTCCCCAAGGCACCCCTCAAAGGGAAGGCAATCAAGAAGAGAAAAGCCTCTGAAGCTGGGGATCTGCAGGGTCTGCCTCTGATCCGTCATCAATTCCTTGAGTACTTTAATGATGTGAGGATCACTGTCTTTGCTCGTATATCCTGTTGACATATCCTGCTGGTATATCCTGCTGATTACTTGATCCTGACCTTATCCTTTTTACAAAAATTCGCTGAGATTGAGGACTATGTGGGCCACGTTGAGGATCAGGATAGGAAGATTGCCGATCTCCAGCAGGTTGCGGTGTTAAAGGATCTCACAATTGCTGATATTCAGAAGGAAGTCCGGGATACCAAACAGCAGATGGCCAAGGTGCTGGTTAATGTTGACTATGAGAAGAGTGAGATCACCGAAGATGCCAAAGTCTCTGCCGCCATTACAATGTACAAGACCAAGCTTCAAATGGCCTTGGAAGCTCAGGATCCTGCTTTTGACAAGAGCACCTGGGATATTGAAGGTTGGAAGGCAAGGCTGGCTGAACTGGACGATGAAGAGGCTGAGGAGGTTGAAGAGATCCTGACAATTGAAGCTGGAGGCAAAGGTGAAGGTGGTGAAACAAGTGGAGCTGGAGGTGACAATGCAGCGAAGGTTTAGGCTGCATGATTGGGCGATGAAGGACATTTCTAGACGTAGCCGGAGCCCAATTTTTTAAATCTGGTGGTAGTTTTTTTTGTGGTTATGATGTTTAAAACAATGATGGTCTGTACTGAACAATAGGTTTTAGGATTAAGGATCATGTATGATCCTTTGGACAATAGGTAGGATTGCAGTTGGTGGAGGGATCCTCTGTTTGGGGGATGAAGCCATTGTGATCCTGCCGCCTTTATATTCCTGCAGTACTTTTGAACTTATTATCATGGACACCCTTTACCTACCCCAGCGGACGGGCCACGTTTTGCTGGTAGATGCTCGGGTAGGTAATTTTGACAACCTTTTAAGGGTTAGTCTTTTGTTAATAAATAAAATCTTAACCTTTTGTCGCTTATCTTGTGTTGTTATCCTTATGTTTCTTTGATTTTCCCTTGTTTTGATACACACTTATTGAATAAACAATTTTGAACAAGCCAGACTGAAAATGTTTAGGATATGATCCATGATCAGATATCCTTTAGTTAAAAAATTTTTACAGAGCGATATGTTTTAAGGATCACAAGTCTAGTTGTCAAACTTTAAGGGTTATACAAATAAATAATGAATAGAATAAAAGATAGTTAAGGATCATACCTGAGGGTCCAAGTTAGGATCCTAACCATAATAAGGATAACTGTAAAATAAACCTTAGAATAAAGTAAGGATCAAGGATCCCTAGTTGCCTATCTTCAAGAACCTGAAATAGAGCATAACTTGGGACTAAGCCAATATAAGAAAAGAGTTAGCAACTGGGGACAAGCCCAAGGATAACTGGGGACAAGCCCAAGGATAACTGGGGACAAGCCCAAGGATCGTATGTAAACTGGAGTATGGCCCTAACTGGCGACTATCCAAACTTAGTGACATGAAAATGCCAAAACCTTAGCTAACGTGAAAACGTTAGAAACCTTAGGAACGGATGTATGGTACGTCTACCATTATACGTAGGATCCTAAGCATAGCCAGTACAATGGAATTATCAGCCCCTAAAACGAGTACTGGTCCCAATGCCTTGAACTATACCAGGATCAACGTGCGCTACAGGCGGAACCGGGGTCAAGCCCAAATAACTGGGGCTATACCCAAGGAACGGATTGCTTCAGCGGATAACCAATGTTATGCTAAGGATACCTGAACTTTCAAAACTTAAACTCACGTGAGAGATGGATAAAGGATACATGATCCTTATCCTTATATGAGAAAATAAAGAAATGAAATAGTTCAAGTTTAGGATATTACCTAAGTAAGGATCACTGATACTTTGAGGATCCTTTAAGGATATCCCTATCGTGAGGATCATCTATGCCATGAGGATCCTGCTCACATGAAATATTTCTTCAAGTAGACAACATTCCAAGCTCTTGGTAGCAAATCACCTTCCATGGTTAGCAATCTATATGCCCCCTTTCCTGCTTCAGCTTCATCCAAATAAGTGCCTCCCCATTTTGGAGCCAATTTTCCATCAGCAGGATTTGTGGTATTTTGGAATGCTTTCCTTAATACCATATCTCCGACTTGAAACCTCCTGATCCTGACATTTTTGTTGTAAGCACCAGCCATTATTTGCTGATAACTGGCCATCCTTATCCTAGCCATATCCCTGATTTCTTCAATAGTATCCAGGTCTTGAGCCAAGTTCTCATCATTCTCCTCAGGATCACGGGTACTTGTTCTTGCAGTTGGAACCACCATTTCTGTTGGGATCACTGATTCTGCCCCAAATACCAAAGAGAATGGCGTTTGACCAGTAGCATTCTTGGGGGTTGTCCTATCAGCCCAAAGCACATAGGGTAGTTCTTCTGCCCATTTCCCTTTCTTGGATCCAAGCTTTTTCTTCAAATTGTTGATGATGATCTTGTTGGATGATTCTGCCTGACCATTAGCTTGTGGGTGGACTGGTGTTGATGTTATCATCTTAATCCCCCAGCTGTCACAAAAGTTAGTGGTTCTGCCCCCAATAAATTGGGAACCATTATCACATATAATCTCAGAAGGAATTCCAAATCTAGTTATAATATTTCTTTTAATGAAGGATATAACTTCCTTTTCTCTGACTTGGGCAAAAGCTTCAGCCTCTATCCACTTGGAGAAGTAACCAGTCATAGCTAGCATGAATACTTTTCCACCAGGTGCCTTAGGGAGCTTACCAACTATATCCATCCCCCATCTCATAAATGGCCAAGAGGAGGATATAGGATGCAATAATTCAGCTGGTTGATGAAGGATATTGCTGTGTCTCTGACAAGGATCACATCTCTTAGCATACTCCACAGCATCTCTCTTCATGGTTGGCCAGTAGTATCCTGTCCTCAGGATCCTTGAGAATAATGCCCTGCCCCCAATGTGGTTTCCACAATCCCCTTCGTGGAAGTCTTTCAAAACTTCTTGGATTTCAGGATCCTCAATGCATCTCAAGTATGGTCCTGCAAGAGATTGTCTATACAACATATTATTTAAAATTGTGAATTGAGATACCTTAGATTTGAAAGCCCTAGGGTTTTCTCCTGTAGGAATCTCTCCATGTTGTAAGTATCTCATAATTGGTGAAATCCATGATCCTGATCCTGAATGGGATTGAGTATCCTCACAGGGGATAATTGCAGAATCATTTCCTATCTCCATAGCCTCGTGATCCTCGATAGCCGGGGTCAGGATATGGATTATAGGGATCTTGATATCCTCCGGGATCTTCAAGGACGATCCTAAGTTAGCCAATGCATCAGCCTCTGTATTTTCTTCCCTTGGTACCTGTGTCAAACTAAAGGAAACAAAAGAGAGTGCCAAATTCTTGACTATCTCTAAATATTTGGTTAGCTTTTCACCTTTAACAGCGTAGGATCCATTAAAGTGGTTTGTAATTAACAAAGAATCTACATGTACCTCAAGATACCTGATCCCCATGTGCTTTGCAATTTGCAAACCAGCAATTAAGGCTTCATATTCAGCCTCATTGTTAGTGGTTTGGAACTCACAAGCTATAGAGTGGGGTATTATGTCCCCCTGTGGCGATTTTAGTAGTATTCCAAGCCCTGTGCCTTTGACATTTGAGGATCCATCAGTATAGAGTATCCAAGGATCCTTGGTCTCTTCTAGCTGTTGGACTTCTAACTCAGCTTCTTCTTGTAAATCACTACTGAAATCAGCCACAAAGTCAGCTAATGCTTGGGATTTGATAGCTGTCCTAGGCTCATATCTTATATCATATGCACTTAGCTTCACTGCCCACTTAGCCATCCTTCCTGACATCTCTGGTTTCCTTCATGATCCTTAACAAGGACCGCACTTACTGCTTTTGAGGATACTGCAAGATACAAGGATAGCACATCGCCTTTTTCTGGCTTCATCAAGGCTGGGGCCGAGGATAGGTATTCCTTGAGGGCTCTTAAAGCATTTTCATGCTTCACAGTCCACTCAAACTTCTTGTTCTTCCTTAGGATATCATAGAATTCTTTGCATTTCTCTGAGGATTTGGATATAAATCTGTTCAAAGCTGCTATCCTGCCTGTTAGCCTTTGAACATCCTTAGCATTGGCCGGGGATTTGATATTCACTAAGGCTCTGATTTGTTCCGGGCTAGCTTCAATGCCTCTCTTGGTCACCATGTATCCTAAGAATTTACCTGCTTTAACACCAAAGTGACATTTTGAAGGATTAAGTTTCATGTTATATTTGTCAAGGATATCGAATGCTTCCTCCAAGTCTCTTAAGTGATCCTCAGCTTTCAAGGATTTTACCACCATATCATCTATGTAAACCTCCATAGTTTGTCCAATCTGATCCTTGAACATCATATTCACCAGCCTTTGATATGTTGCACCTGCATTTCTTAGTCCGAACGGCATAGCAATATAGCAGTATATACCAGTTGGAGTCATTTAGGCTGTATCCTCTTGGTCAGATGGTTCCATTTGGATTTGTTGGAATCCAGATGAAGCATCCATAAAAGTTAACAGTTCATGACCCGCAGTTGCATCCACCATGGAGTCAATGTGGGGTAATGGGAAAGGATCCTTGGGACATACCTTATTTAAATCGGTAAAATCGACACATACCCTCCACTTTCCGTTTTTCTTTTGAACAACAACCACATTGGCCAACCATCTTGGATACTTGACCTCTCTAATCATACCTGCCCGGAGCAATTTCTCTACCTCCTCCTGGATAATGGCATTCCTTTCCGGTGCAAACTTTCTTCTCCTTTGATGGATTGGTTTGAAGGATCTGTCTATCCCGAGTTTGTGAGTGATTACATCTTTGGATATACCAGTCATGTCTTCATGTTTCCATGCAAAGGTAGTCTTTCTCCTTTTGAGGAAGGATATGAGGTCTTCTTTCATTTCGCCAAGGATCCCTGATCCGATATAGATTTTGGATTCAGGATCATCAGGATCCATGAGGATTTCTATCACATCCTGCTCTCTTGCCTCCAAGACATCCCTTGGAGGATACTTTGATTGCTATTGCTCCCTTGACTTGGAGGCTGGTTTCATCGATGAAGTGTAGCAGTTCTTAGCCTCCTGCTGATCACTATCAATCTTCACTATTCCCCAAGGACTAGGGAGCTTCACACATTGATGGTAGGTAGATGAGACTGCTTTCATATCGTGTATCCAAGGCCTGCCAAGGATAACATTACAACAAGATAAACAGTCAATAACACAAAATTTTTGATAAGAGTGTAGGCCTTCGATGTATATTGGGAGTTTAATGTCCCCCAGGGTATTCTTAGTTCCGCCACTAAATCCCACGAGCACGGAGGATCTTGGTATGATATCCGATTCAGGAATTCCCATCTTCTTCAGAACATCAAGCTGGATAATGTTCACTGAGCTTCCTCCGTCTATAAGGATCCTGCGGACAAAATGGTTAGAAATGAAAAGAGTAATAACTAAACCATCGTGATGAGGATCCTGGATATCAACTCGATCATCCTCATCGAAGGTTATGACTTTTCCTTCGGAGACACTTGATGTTCGAACAGGTCTTTCTCCATTATCCATTTTAGTTTCCTTTGCATGCCTTTTAGCTGCTGAGAAAGATGTGCCACAAATGTCTGATCCTCCAGAAATAAAGTTTATCACTTGTGCATCTGCTGGAGGGGCTGGAGCCTTCTCAGGGATCCTTTCAGGATCCTGAGTCCTTGACTTTTTTCTTCCCAACAATTCCTTTAGGTGCCCTTTGCTCAACAAGTATCCAATTTCCTTTCTTAGTGCGATGCATTCTTCTGTGAGGTGCCCAAAATCTTCATGGTATGCACACCACTTTGATTTATCCTTAGTTGCAGCTGGCCTATCATTTTTTCTGGGCCATCTAGCTTTATCACCTAGACTCTGCATCGCAAGGATTAGTTCATTGTTATCAACACTAAAACAATATTCAGAAATTGGAGGATAATCCTCATCATCCTCTTCTTGATCAATAGAATGCACGTTCTGGTTATCAGATCTGTTGTAGGATCTGAACTTGTTGTTCCTGAATGAGGATCCTTGCTTATCCTGCTTTGAGGATCCTGCTAACCTCTCCTGGATCCTCTTGTCATCTTCTAGTCGAATGAACCTAAGTGCTCGGGTTCTTACCTCATCTAAGTTCCTGCATGGTGTCATAACAAGATCATCATAGAAAGACGAATCCCTAAGCAATCCCATTTTAAAGGCCTCAACAGCCGTGGCTATATCTAAGTTGGGAATGTCTAAGGATTCTTTACTGAATTTGGTAATGTAATCCCTTAATGATTCATTATGACCCTGGGTTATCCTATATAGATCACTAGTTAATCGTTCAAATTTCCTACTACAAGAAAACTGATTATTAAACAAGTTAACTAGGTTAGCAAATGAGGTAATAGAATAGGGAGGAAGACTTAGCGGCCATTTGAGAGCTGATCCAGTAAGAGTGGATCCGAATCCCTTGCACAGGCATGCTTCCTTTAACCTTTCTAGAATTGGATTGATCTCCATCCTCTCCCTGTATTGTGCTATGTGTTCTTCAGGATCCGTCGAACCATCGTACAGCTTCATTGTTGGCACATGGAACCTCTTGGGTATCTCTGCATCGCAGATTGGTGGTGCAAAACGAGATATCTTGTGGCTCCCATCTGCAATCTCTGGGATAGGTTTGACCACTCCTGGAACACTTGATATCATATCCTTTAACTTTTGCAATTCTCTGGCCATGGCATGATTGATACCTGGATCCTGCATAAGACCATGGTTAGTAGTATAAGAATTATTAAAAGTGTTACCTCCCATTGGAGTCAGATTAGGAAGATTGGATGTTAGTCCATATTGTTGAGGCTCTGGAATGATCGAGGGACCAGTAGAAGCATTGGTCTGCATTGGAATAAAATCTCCCTGATGGACATCTGAACTTCCTGTTTGCAAACTCCTCAAGGATCCTGGCATCTGGAAGGATCCTTGAAATTGGGACGATCCTGGAACAAAGGAGGATCCTTGAACGTGGGATGATCCTGGAACAAAGGAGGATCCTTGAACCTGGGATGATCCTGGAGCAAAGGAGGATCCTTGAACCTGGGATGATCCTGGAACAAAGGAGGATCCTTGAACCTGGGATGATCCTGGAACAAAGGAGGATCCTTGAACCTGGGATGATCCTGGAGCAAAGGAGGATCCTTGAACCTGCTGCATTCCTGAATATCCTCCTGAGTTCGTGAGGGATCCCATATGCTGAGGATAGGATCCCGCTGGCTGGAAATATGAACCTGATGCCTGGCTCACTGTTGTTGTTCCGTAGTGCACTCCTTTCGGTCCACCCACATATTGAACGTCTGGAGCCACTGATGGCTGAGAAGCAATCACCGGAGTATCAAAATTCAAGGATTTTGGCACCAGTGGGGAATGATCCTCTGCCGTTGTCTTTTGTTTCTTGAGATCTCCGATTTCTTTGAGAATCCTCTCATTGGTCTTATCCTGTTGCCGTATCTGATCCTTCATCTGCAAAATCAAAGTAAACATGTCACTAGTAGTGGGAGTGTAAGAAGCAGAAGAAGTTGGAGGTTTTGAGAAAATGGGAGTTGGTTTCTTCGCAGCATTCTCAGCATTCTTCTGGGATCCAGAAGGTGGTGGAGGCAAAGGGGGAACGCCTTGTGAAGAAGTGAATGAGGGCATCAAATTTGAAGCATTCTTCGCTGAGGAAGCCATTTGCTTGGTTGTAGTGAACCGAATTGAGTGCAGAAATGCGTATTTTCCTAAGGACAAAGCACCAATTGCCCCACGGTGGGCGCCAAACTGTTTTGGTCAAAAAATCTGTTGAGGATATTGCAACCAAACTCTATGTTACGGGGTATGATGCTAACAATGTAGAACAATAACAAGGATCACTTCAATGTAAATTGCTGAAATGACACAAGGATTTATACGGGGAAAAAGCCCTTGATCAAGAGTCGATCTCCGGCACAAAAAACCCCGGGTGGTGGAAACTACCGATCACCAAGCTCAAATAAATGAATAAATGTTTACAACTTTGGATAGTAACGAGCTAGGTACAAGGATCACTATCGTGAAATGTGTAAATGTGAGTGAAAACGAATGTATGTTCGTCGAGAGCTTCAAGTGTGCGAGTATATGAGTGTGTGTAGCTGTCAAAATGACTAAGTGTTTTTCTACTAGCTCGTTACCCCTTTTAAAATAGAAATTTAACTACCAAACTAACTATCCGACTTTTGTGCCAAGCCCCCACGTTCTCCATAACGTCCATTTTTGGCCAAGCACGTGCAGAATAGTTTGGGAATATTCTCCAGGAATGTCGCCAAGACTTGGTCAAGCTGGTTATACATGCGAGATGGTACAAAACATAAGTAAACAATCGTCAGTACGAGGATCCTTAAAGTGATCCATGATCCTGATCCTGAAGCTCTTCTGAGGATCACCACCTGTCACAGAAGTAAGGATCACTAATTAGGATAACGAATAAGGATCACTAATTGTTAGAAAATCCTCCCCTAACAATCATGAAGAAAACAAGTGATTTTAGTGATTTTTGGTGTATGTGATGAAGTTGTTGTTGTTGAATCTTGTGTGTATGTTTAGATCTAGTATGTTAAGCTTGTTAGAAGCTTAGATCTAACAAGTTTAAGCATGGATCTTGAAAGATCCATGGTTAAACTTGAAGATGAACTTGTGAAACACTTATGTGAACTTGAAAAACGAATTTTGAAGCATGAACATGTAATCTTGAAGTAACAAAGTGTGTGTAAAACTAACTTTTGAAACTAAAATCTATGAAAAGCTTGTTAATGGTTCTTCAAGAAGCTTATTAATGTAAGATCTAAACACATGTTTTGAAAACTAAAATCTATAAAAATAAACACATGTTTTAAAAACATGGGAAACCTCCATTTTTAGGGGAAACTATGTCAAAATTTTTATAAAATTTTGACACTTGGAAATATATAAGTTTTGGTGAAACTTATTTCCCAAAAATTCACCTAAAAATATTTACCAAGGTTTCCTAATTTTTGTATGAAATTTCAAGTTAAAAGATGATGATTTCTTCAAGTAAAAATTAATATTAAGTATGTATATTTTTAGAGAAATAAATATATTTAGTGATTACCAAATTTTATGCTAGGTGTATATTATGTGTATTATATGTAGTAGTGTATTAGGGACTTGAAAATACACTAAATACTCCCAAGGAGTATAAATACCAAAATACACATACAAATACATGAGAATGCCTAAGTATTCAAGTATACAAAGTTCCTCTCAAGAAGAGTATTTAGACAATACATACTCAAAGTGCAAGACACAATGAACAGGCAAGACCCGACAAACAAGGGCACGACCCTCATAAAAGATGAACATACAAAGAACAAATACATAAGCTAAAGATGGTGACTTGTACTTGTGTGATACAAGTCTAGTGACTAACGTGTATAGAACACATATAGGTCACGACGCTCACAAAGCAAACCCGGTGAAGTTTACGACGCGAGTTACGCAAAATTGTGAGTTCATGTCCCCACTTTTAAAAATTTTATTGTTTTATAAACTTGGGGAAAATACATTTACTGTGGTATGTCAAAACAAAACTAAGGAATGACTTTATAGATCATGTCACGAATAGGGTGTCATAAGCACCATTAATCAATGTAAGTCCTAGACCGCGAAACAAACGGTTAGATCTAATGGGTTTCTGGCAGCCACACTCTTGGCCTCTTTGTTACCATGAGTGCTTTTGTGTCTCTAGTCGTGAATCGACAAGTAAAATGCTTATGGTTTGGATGCTTCATATGTCGTCACATATGTTAGTGGCCTCGCGAACCATTAGCGATCTCGATTTCCTTACATTTACATGATACTTTTTTCAAGTACAATCTCATACCATGATTCTTACAACAATACTTAAATGTTGTACACAAAACTGCAAAAATTCACACCAACTTTTGTTGACGAATTTCCAAAACTTACATGTATTTCAGGTAACTAGATGGATGTACGCGCGGTTCCTCTTGCTCAAGAATGTCGTTTATGTTTTTAGATATAATGTGTCAGGTTTCCAATGTCTCTTTTGTGGGATTTGGTTGTTATATTCCACCTCATGTGGTGATATAATGATCAAAACCTTGATATTTGTTTTTGGAACAAGTTGTAAACTTTTCGAACAATTATCTTCATGTGATGTAAACACTTAACTTAACTTTTGTTTTGGGATATTCAATATCAATGGCATTATGGAGTTTGTTTTATGATCATGTAGCATGTTTACCACTCGTATGCAATGAGAACCTTTCAGGATTACACCTCGTGCTTTCGCCTTAGAAAGGGGTGTGACAGATTGGTATCAGAGCTACGATTGTAGTGAACCAGGATTCCTTCTTGAGTCTAGACTACAATCTTTAGGTTCCTCTCACGAAAACAAATTTTCAAAAGTTTTCATTGCATAAAACTTTCTGCGACATCCACTACCTGAAATCGTTTTTCAAAAATTCAAGTAAGGACACTACGAGACTTAGAGTGCACAGGGGTAGCACTTATCTTTAACTAGGGATTACTTGCAACAATGTGTATAACTATTTATATATTAATTAAGTAGTAATAATTAATAGTTGTACATATACCCTGATTTTTATGTTACAGGTACACATGTCTTCGTCTGAAAGCAGTGATCCTATGGCGATAGTATCCGACGATGAGAGAGCACACGCCCTCGAGATCTTCACATCCGACTCTGAGAGTGACCCAGAGATGATGTCTGATGATGATGATCTCGATGATTTTCAGCCTTTCGCCCTACCAGATTTTGGTGATGATGATCCTTTTGTTGATGATGTTCTCGCTTTACCTTTACCCCTTCATGACCAGCTTATCATCGGACATCCCAATGGTGAGCATCTCGTTGAGCCTATTCCCATTCATGCTATTCCTCTTGCTGCCATCCCTGCCGAGGACTGGCCTTTCGCCGTTGATCTAGATGATGATGTTGATGTCCCCGTGATCAAGGTGGAGCACCTTGACGACGATCTTAGCGAAGGAGAGGTGTTCGACGTCATTATCTTAGATGTAGCATCTCCTGTGGTGTCTGTTATCAATATCTCTTCTGACTCTGACCTTGAGTCTGACGCCGATTCCTTTGAGCCAGTGACTTCTTCGGCCCTTTTTGCTGCTGGACTGAGGGTTTACCCTACTGATGATGACGATGACGCTCTGTCTATTGCGCCATCTTCTCCTGATCATATCTCTATACCCACTCATACACCTCCCCACACTCCTACTCAGGTAGCCAGTGACAGCTCTTCATGTCCACCTGTTCCGACAGACTATACTAGTGGTGTACGTAGTATCCCTTACGCTTCAGATTTCCCGCACACACCTCCCACTCATGGGGGAGAGCCTTCTGGTCATCCACATATCCCTCCACCCGAGTTGAGTCCACACTTTCAGTCACCCCGCTTATTCCCTCTGTATACGATGCCATTATCTGATCCTTACCATCCCTCACACACTCTGGATACACTAGGGATGATCTCCTACTATCACTCCAACTTTAGGTGGAGATCCTATGTCGTAGGGTATACGAGTTGGAGAATGAGGCTGGTGCGAGACGACCTCCTCCACCAGATTATCCACCACCTTTTACACCTCCACCACCATCTTCACCCCCACCGGCATCTCCACCACCACCTGTTCTGGCACCTACTAAGGGTCATGCTGCTCGGTTACTCACTGTGGAGCAGCAGGTCAGCTTCCTCATCCGTCGAGTTCATGAGCTCGAGGATGAAGTGGCGCATCTTTGCAGTTTGATTCTTCCTACACCCCCACCCTCTCCACCAGCCCATTAGGTTTTTCATTGCAGGTACTTTGATGGAGCAGTATTTTTGGGTATGAAGACTACGACCGAGTTTTGGGTACAACTTGAAGACAAGGTCCGCCAATGTGAAGAAAGTTATTTTGTCTTTTATATGTATTAAACTTTTACTATTGGGTGATGTAACCCTTATGCATTTTTGTTTTCTTCACAAACAATGATGTAACAAGTTGTCCTGATATGTATAAAAACTCGGTGAATATCTTATAACACATCAGTATTTATCTATTTATGCATGCTTGTTTCTGTATGAATTGATTTATATGTTTGGTGGATTGTTTGATATCGCTTATGTGTACATATGTATATGTATATGTACTACTACTATCTCGTATGATGGTATCAGACAAATATCTAACCCTATTGTGTTGTGATTGGAAAGAACATGGTACCTAGGAGAGCTGTGAACACTCGAGGTTCTGATCAACCATCTCCTCCACCGATACCGAGGACTGCTAAGGAATTGAACTCTCTGCTGGAAGAAAGGATTTCTGAAGCTATCGCCCAGTATGGGGCGAACCGTGCTGAGAACAGTGGAGGATTAGGCGGCACTGGACGAAATGGACATGAGATTCATCTGGAGGAAACCTGACCCAAGGTAACCTTAAGTTGATTTGCTATAACTTGATAAAACTTATGAACGGTCTTTGTTTCATTGTTTCATTGATTGCTCACGTGTGAATTGGTTGGGTAAATTCCAGGCTGCACCTACAAGCAGTTTCTCGACTGCAAGCCACTGAATTACGACGGCACTGGAGGTGCAGTGGCCTTTGTGCGCTGGACGGAGAAGACTGATTCCACAATCCACATGAGCAAGTGCACTGCGGACCAACAAGTCACTTTTGACACTGGATTGTTCGTCGACGAAGCTTTGACTTGGTGGAATTTACAAGTCCAAACTCTGGGTGATGATGCCGCGTATGGTATGACTTGGGATGAGTTGAAGGAAAGAAAGAGGGAAAAGTATTGCTCGCGTGCTGAACTTCAAAGATTGGAGACGGAATTTTGGAATCTGTCCATGGTTGGTGCGGACATTGTTGGTTAAACTCAGAGATTTCATGATCTGTTAAGAGTGATCCCCTATCTAGTGACTCCTGAATTTAAGCGCATTGAGCGCTACATCTGGGGATTAGATCCGGAGTTTCGCAGTTTGGTGACTGCGGCAGAACCAGCAACGATCACTCAGGCTGTAACTCTGGCTGTCAGCCTTACTGAAGATGTTGTCCGTATGAAAAAGTTATCGTTGAAAGCTACTGAGAAAACCGAGACGCATGCTGAGTCGTCTGGTGACAAGAAAAGGAAGCATTTGAATCTGAGTCAAGCAACGCGTAGCAACAACAAGGGTTCCAACAACAAGAAGCGTGACCCCAATCCACACAAGGAGACAAAAACCTCTGCAGCTGCGAATGACACTATTACTAGAGGGTACCATGCCCAAATGTAATAAGTGCAAGCGTCCCCATGATGGATCTTGTCGCATTCCAAAATGCGACAAGTGTGGAAAACTGGGTCACCGTACCGATGATTGTTGGGGAAAAAGAGGTGGAAGTGAAAATAGAAATGGGAATGGAGACCGCAACGGTGCTGGTAATAGGAACGGAAGTGGAAATGGCGATGGTACTGGTAATAGAAATGGTAATGGAAATGGACAAAACCAAGGATGTTTTGGTTGTGGTAGCAAGGAGCATTTCAAGAAGGACTGTCCGAGAGAGAACAACGCTCAAGCTCGAGCATTCGTGATAGGAGCAAGGAACGCCCGCGAGGACCCAAATGTGGTCACCGGTACGTTTCTCGTTAACAATCACTTCGCATCCATATTATTTGACACCAGTGCCGATTATAGTTTCATGTCTGTGGAATATAAACGTATGCTTGGAATAGAATCTAGTAGATTAGATATTCCTTATTCCATAGAACTAGTCGATGGTAAACTTGTTGAATCGGGCGAAGTTGTTAGGGGATGTACATTGGAACTTGGTGAGTGAAGATTTAGTATCGATCTCTTGCATGTTCAGTTGGGTAGCTTTGATGTTGTAGTCGAAATGGACTGGCGGTCCAAGAATAAAGCCGAAGTTGTTTGTCATGAAAAAACCATTCGCATCCCTCTTGCGAATGATGAAGCGCTCATAGTCCATGGAGAGAAAAGAGACACGAATTCATGCATGTTTATACTTCAAATGTTGCCTTGTGCATTACTTTAAGCGTTGCGTCAGAAAGACTAGTAAACTCACCGGTAAGACGCACTGTGTCAGCACTTCTGCAGAAAGCAGTCAGAAAATATATTTAGGGCCTAGGAGTAGGTCCAACATCAAAAACACATTAAAACCCAAGTATGGATACAAGGGTTAACATATCAACATTAAAACTCACTTTAAATGCTGAATTCTGCAGAAAATCAGCTAAAAACAGCAATTTAACACCAAAATATTACGCAAAATTGATGTTTTAGTGTCCAAAATAACTTACAAAGTGTCAGGAATTGAAACTGACACAAAAGGTGCTTCATATCTAGTAAAACTGCGCAATTTAGCACTTTAACGAACTGTAACGAAACGAATAACCGGACACTACCCAAAACATCAAAATTTAACTAGAAGCACTGTTTTGATGATATTAAGCTAGTATGGGTGATAGAACACCTTAAAAATCATAAAAACACCTAAACATACTTAATATAACATAAACCTTCTAGTTTTCATTTATAACCTTCAACTTTCAAAACTTTGCACTTTACCCCCCCTTGTTCGAAAATCGGCCCCAAAGGCCCCACCTTTCTTTTGATTAAAATATTCCAACATGTCCCCTTGATTTTGTGCACATAACCTTGTGGAAATTAGATGGTTGGAGGATAAAGGGACTAGATTGTTGGTGCATAAATGTCTGTTAACTTCGTCTTTAACGAGTCTTGTGTCTAGATAGGATAAACCAGTGCTCAGCAGGATAGAAATTAGGGTTTATATGTAAAAGGGTCATTTCACACGAAATGAACAAGTCATTTTGCACGAAATGAGATTTGTTCAATTCGCACGAAATGGAACAAAGCCATTTCGTATGAAATGAAACAAAGTAATTTCGCACGAAATAAGTTGTGTTGGTTTCGTACGAAATACCCAGTCTATAAATACCTGAGCTTGGTTGTCATTTGTAACTTTCCGATTTCAGAGCCGAGGTGCTGCCGATTTGTCAAACGATCTGTAAAAGCTTTGAAATCATTAATAAGAAGATAATTAGGGAGAATCAAGCTGTATCAAGTTAGAATCACTGATTCCGCCTTTGATTATGACTCAAAACTCTTCTGAACGACTCATTCGGGTCACACGACGATCCAACAAGTGGTATCAGAGCTCTGGAGGAAGAGTTCATACCGATTCAGCTTGTTTTCAACTGATTTTCTGACTTCTACACCTTCTTTTCAAAATTAACCAGGATTTAACAGATAAAATGGCTTGAATTTCACATATATCACGTAAAATACTCTTTTAATGAATCCTTGAAAGAATTGGACCTAAAATCGACCAAAAACTAGATCAATTTGACAAAATGGAGATCGATTGAGTGACGTCATCATCATTCCACACGAAAACAATCTTTCATTTCGCACGAAATCAACTTTGAAGAACCTCATTTCGCGCGAAATCAACATCAGAAACGTCATTTCGCACGAAATCAACATCTGGAACGTCATTTCGCACGGAATCAAAACTTTGGACCTCATTTCGTACGAAATCAACATTCATTTCGTACGAAAGCAGCTATTTCGCTTGAAAAGTGTCTATTTCGCTTGTAAAGTGTCTATTTCGCTTGAAGAGTGTGATTTCGTTTGACTATTTCGCACGAAATAGTCATTTCGCTTCAAAGATTACCATTTCGCACCAAGTTGCCATTTCGCGTGAAAGCTCATTTCGCGTGAAGTTCATTTCGTTTGAAACTCATTCCGCGTGAACCATTTCGTTTGAGATTATTTTAAAATCCAAAATTTTTTCTAAGTGTTTGTTGATTGTCTCAGGTATTTGAGGATGGATGATTTTCTGAATCCGTTCAGTGACGCTTTTGCTTTCACGGGAAACACAGGAGATGATACATCAAGTAACACAAATGAAAATGCTCCAAATCCGAGTGCAAAGAAAACCATTGCTGATTCTTTGAGTGTTGATTGTGCCTATGGTACCTACAACAATCCGCCCAAGCTAATGGCGATAGAAGAATACAACAGATGGGCTACTAGGTTTGAAGAATGGCTGAAAGCTTTTGCATATCTAAGTTGGAAGAGCATGAAGAATGGTTTTGATATTGGAAGAACGGATTATGAAAATATAGAAGAGAATGAAGTAGAAAGATTCATTGCAGAACAGAAATGCACCGCCTTACTTCATCAGTCTGTGAGGGATGACATTATATCATTAATTGTATACAAAGATTCCAGAGATCTATGGGAGAAACTGAAAATAAAATGTGTGGGTAGTGCCGAAATTGTTAAAAACAAAAAGAAGTTGTTAAGAAAAGAATTCGATCTATTTGGGTGTTTGAAAAACGAATCTGTGACAAAGATGATAGAAAGATTCGGTCATTTGAAGATGGAACTTGCAAGACACGGAATTGTGTATACTCAGGAAGAATTGGTTGACAAACTGTTTGACTCACTGCCTGATGAGAAAGACTGGCAGTACTTTGCTTTGATGCTGAAGAACACAGTAAAGTCGACAGATCTGACAGTTGATTTACTAATCGAAAGGTTAGAGAGTCTTGAATTGGAGATCAGGAAGACTAACAAAGTCAACAACTCTTCGTATCAGCAAAATGTTGACTTGTATTATCGAGGAAGTATGATCCCGAAAACTGTATCACCAAAAACTACATTTTCAGCAGAAAATTCAAACATGTCAAGTCAAGAAACTTCAAACAGTGGTTATCATGAAGGATCATCGTCAACTGCTCCAAGTCAATCAGTTCCAAAGAACTTGTTTCAATGCAATATTGCTGTGGATCTAAAAAATGCTCAAAACTTTAGTGAAGAATCCGCAAAGCAACAAATGGTGTTTTTAGCATCTGTTTTAGAGTCTTATGAGAGTCTTGTAGCAGGAAAGATCGGAAACACTAACCTCACCAAGGAAGATTATGATCAAATCAACCCCGAGGAGATGGAGTTGATTGATATCAGGTGGTGTATGGCGAGTGCAGTCGGAAGGGCTCAAAGATTCATGGAGATAACAGGCAGACACTCCATTGGCGGACCTTCAACAAAGCTCGGGTTTGATAAGTCGAAGGTTACTTGTTTCAAGTGCAAGCAAAAGGGTCATTTTAAAAGAGAATGTCGAAATGCATATGCTGATGAAACAACAAATCCTTTCCGTGAAGATTATTACAAAAGAGCCATTTATCATCAAAACAAATCTGAATCTCCCAGAATGAAGCAGATAGAAGAAAATCCCAAAGAAAAATCCAGAGCATTAGCTGTTATCCATGACGATGAGGGTTTTGATTGGAGTGAACTGCTACCAGAAGAAGACGCAGTGGGGGTATGCCTTTATGGCAAAAATTGTTCCTTTCAAAGATACCAGAACAGAAGAAGTGAAATATATCAACAGAAAGATGACAACTCAAGTCATGAAGAGCAAAATCTATCAGACATGGAAAGAAACAAAAAGGGCAAATAGATGGGATGCTGATAGAGAATGCTATCTAGATCCTAAAGGAAATACAACTGTTGATCCAGATTCTGTCAATGTTGAAACTCTCACCAAGCAAATTGCAGAATAAGAAGAAGCAAGACAGAAAATGTGGTGGGGAGAAGGAGAAGTTGATGAGAAAGAAAAGGAGATAGAGTCGAAGCCAAAAAAAGTTGATGATGGGATAATTGACACTTCAAAAGAATTCACAGCTGAAAATTTGAAGAAAATGGCTGACAAAGTGCTTGCAGTAAAAGAGTTAGAGGTAGACTCTAAGTCCAGTTCTGAGTCTAAAAGCAAGGTCAGTTCAAATGATTCGATCAATGAACCAAGTAAGAAAGCCAAAATTGAGAATGACTGCAAAAATTGCATGAAAGATTGCAAAGTTTGTAGTATACTTGCTTACCTCAGCGGTAAAAAGACCGAAGAACTAACAGAAAGAGTCAGAGAAATTGAAAATCAAATCTTAAACCGTGACAAAATGTTAAAAGCTTCAAATGATCAATTAAGAGAATTAATTGTAAAAATTGAAAATGATAAAATTGACGTAGAAAGAATTAGGAAAGAAAATGAAAAATTAATTCTTGAAAACCGTCAACTTTCATAAAGTTATGAAAAGCTAAAAAGAACGATAAAATATTCTGATGAAAGAAATGGTAAAACAAACAAAGAAAATTTACAACTTTCAGGAGTACTTCGGTCAAAAGAAGAGCAAATCAACCAACAGTTGGATGAGATTGCTAATCTGAAGCTTCAAGTTCAGGAAGCAAAGATTGAAAATGAACGCATCAATCTGAAACTCAACAGTTACAACTCCGCAAGTTTTGTTCTTCAACATATAGTTCCTAAACCAATCGGGAAGAACAAAGCTGGCGAAGATGTTTATTCAGACGGAACTGGGGTTGGGTATCATTAGGTTCCACCGCCAGTATTGAATAATTTTTCTAAGAAAAAGTCCGGGTTGGTTAACGATAATGACACAAATGAGGTTAAACTTCTAGAATCAATTGATGTCACATTCACTTCATCATCTGATGAAGACAGTGTTCAGTCCGAAGTTGTTAAAAGCATGGTTGAAACTGTTTTGAAAACTGAAAGTGACTCAACTGAGGATGAAGAATGTTTCTTGGACAAATATATTCCGAAATCAACATCCAAAAACAACTTAAATGAAGAACCTAATCTTGTCATGTACAAGATGTCGGGATCGGATAAGTTGTATTCAGATCTTGAATTTCCATTGGAAAATGTGAATGTAGACAAATTGAAAAATGTTTTTAAACTGGTTGAGATTGATGTCTGTGAAATCGAAGGTTTGAAACGTTCCAAACGGAAATTAAACTTTGAAAAAGATAAAGCTTACTACAAAAAACCTGTTGTACCGCCGTGTTTTTCTAACAATAATCAAAACAAATGGTCGGGTGGTTATAAGGGTGGTAAGAATTATCAAAGAATGAACTTTCAAAACAAGAAGTTTGTTGAGAAAAAAAGTGTTTGTAAAAAGCTCGAGTTCTCATTCCGACCAGGAATCTGAAATTTTTTCAAAATCAAATGAAGAGTTTTTTGAAGAAAAGGCCTCACAGCCTCAGACCGAAGGCACAAGTTGGGTAGCTGACACCCGTACATGCTTCAAGTGCAAAAAAGTTGGACACATTGCACGAAAGTGCACCAACTTAAAGCCTAAGTCTGAAGTTGATGAGAGTCAAAAAAGGAAAGTTGACACAAAAGGCAAAGCTCCAATGGTTGTTGAGAAGAAAGTTTTGAAAAATGAAAACATCAAGATCAAAACTGAACCCGTAAAGAATGTGGTAACTAAAACTGATAAATTTTACAAATGGGTTGCTTCGCCTCAACAAGCATGGAAACCAAAATCAGTTGAAAAGAAATAAAGTTCTCCAAAACCAAAGGTTTCTGAGACGGAAAAACAATCATCTTCTACCACTCCGGTAAAGATGAACGTTCCTTTGGATTACTATGAGAAACTTGAGGATCAAAAGTCTACTACTTCTGAAAAGAAGTATGTACCAAAGAAAGACCAATCATCTGGTCAACCTCCTAAAAATCATTTCTTTTTATACAAAGAGGTTGAGATTGGGTCTGAGGAGAGCTTAAAGATGAATGACAAAAATTTTCTGCCACTTTACACTGCTAAAACTCACATCAAAGTCAAACTACCTGAGTCAAAAGAGGCTTGGGTAGCATCAAAATCTAACTACAGTGTTTGTGATATGTGCAGGAGCTTCCAAGATCCGTTTCACGTTGGATTATGGATAGTGGAGCTTCTCGGCACATGACGGGGAAGAAAACCCTACTGTACGATGTTCGAGGGTTTAATGGAGGATATGTGGGATTTGCAGGCAATCAAGGTGGTCGAATAGTTGGTGAAGGAACTCTATCGAATGGTATTGTCACGTTTGAAAGAGTAAACTACATCGCCGAGCTTGAAAACAATCTTCTGAGCATTTCTCAGATCTGTGATCGTATGTATACAACGCACTTTATAGATAAGGAATGTTTGATATTGAAACCAGGATTTGTTGTTCCCGAAGAGTGGGTTATCATGAGAGCACCTAGAGTCAATGATCTGTACGTGTTGGACATGAGTGTAGCAACTACTACCACGGGTCAGGCTCACTGCTTTATGTCAAGAGCAACGGAAAAAGAATCGCAATTGTGGCATCGAAAGATGGGCCACATTCACCTGCGAAAAATGAATCACCTGGTGCATAATGACTTAGTAACTGGTGTTCATGTGAAAGGTTTTCATCTTGAGGGGGAGTGCATTAGCTGTATCAAAGGCAAGCAAAAGAAGAAATCACATCCTCAAAAGAAGGTTAACTCAGTCTCGAGACCGTTAGAGAGACTTCATATGGATCTTTTTGGTCCAGTGAACGTCAAAAGCATAACTGGTGATCTCTACTGTCTAGTAGTAACAGACGACTACTCGAGATTTTCGTGGGTATCATTTCTGAAGTCAAAGGATGAGACATTTGAAAGTTTGATGATGTTGTTTAGAAAAATTGAAAACTTGTACCAAACTCGAATCAGAAGAATCAGGAGTGATAATGGTACAGAGTTTAAGAACAACAAAATGGAAGAGTATTGTGATGAGAGAGGTATATTGCAAGAATTTAGTGCTCCTTACACTCCGCAACAAAATGGAGTAGCTGAAAGAAAGAACAGGACGCTAATTGAAATGGCTAGGACGATGCTTGCTGATTCGAAACTACCAGTCAACTTTTGGGCAGAAGCAGTGTCAGCCGCTTGCTATACACTCAACCGGGTTCTTACAGTGAAGAAATTCAACAAGACATGCTTCCAGCTGATCAACAACCGCAAACCTAACCTGAAGTATCTGGAACCGTTTGGGTCTCCATGCACAGTTCTAGAACCTTATGGTAAATTTGGTGCAAAGAGCATTGAAGGAATTTTTGTAGGATATGCAAGTCCATTGAAACGAGTCTTTGTTCCAAGCTTGAAGCGGATCATCGAAGCACATAATGTTGAGTGTCAAAGTTATACCATGCCACTTCAGAATCCCGGTGACTCATGGCGTTTTAATTATGATATTCTGTGGGATTCATTTGACATAGAAGAAGAACCAGATTTCTTTGACGAGTTAGATATTCTGAGAGAATATGAAGCATCACAAGAAAGATTCCCAGCAGAGTCATCTAAACGAAAATTTCGAGCTTCCAATGACGATGAAGCTGGTCCTAGTAATGCTGGAGAACATGATGATATTCAGCAAAGTGAACATGCTCAAGACAATCAGACGGCAGAGAATGATAATCTAGAATCTGAGAATAGACCAATATTCGATCATGGTGATTCAGATTCTGAGGGGGAGCAGATCCAGATTTCAAGTCAAACAATTCCAGTTAGTGAACAAGGTGCAAATCATAATGTCACAAATTTGGAAGGCGAGGTAGATTTTCCAGGCAAGGTGATGCCGAGAACTCTTTCGTACCATCCAGAAGAGCTGATTATTGGAGAATTGCAATCAGGCGTCCGCACAAGACGTCAAATTGACCAAGGCCTTACTTGTTTTTATTCTACAGTTGCTCCTTTACAAACAGAGTTTTCAGATAGTTGTTTTATTTCGCAGATTGAGCCCCAAACATATAAGGAAGCACTAACTGAAGATTCTTGGGTCAACGCGATGCAAGAGGAGCTGAGTCAGTTTGAGAAGTTGGGAGTGTGGAAATTGGTAGACTTGCCTGATGGTCATAGGAAGATAAACACCAAGTGGGTGTTCAAGTGTAAAAGAGACGATCGAGGGTTATTATTCGTAACAAAGCTCGACTCGTAGTTCAGGGCTTTAGTCAGCAGGAGGGTATAGATTTCACTGAAGTGTATGCTTCGGTTGCTAGACTTGAAGCGATCAGAATCTTCCTAGCATTTGCATCTTGGAAAGGTTTTAAAGTTTATCAGCTAGATGTTAAATCGGCTTTTCTCTATGGGAAGGTAAAAGAGGAGGTATATGTCGGACAGCCACCGGGCTTCACCGACCCAATCCACAAAGACAAGGTCTATTTATTGGATAAAGCGCTGTATGGTTTACACCAGGCCCTGAGAGCCTGGTACGAGACATTGTCTCAACATCTGCTTGCCAACAGCTTCATCCGTGGAAAAGTGGATGCCACTCTCTTCACCAAAGAAGTCGACGGACATCTTCTGATAGTTCAGATATACGTGGATGATATCATATTTGGGTCAACAAATGAAAATCTATGCAAAGATTTTGAAAGAGTTATGAAGCAAAAATTTGAAATGTCATCGATGGGTGAGATGAAATTCTTCTTGGGACTTCAGGTTGATCAATTGCCCGAGGGAATATTCATACATCAGACGAAGTATGTTCATGATATCTTAGAGAAATTTGGGATGTCCGGGACTACTCCAGCTTCCACCCCGTTAGCGACGAACTATGGGATAAACCCTGATCTCACCGGAGAAAAGGTAGATGAAACGTTGTAAAATTCCATGATTGGATCGCTGATGTATTTGACAGCTTCAAGACCCGATATCATGTATCCAACATGCCTCGCAGCGCGGTTTCAGTCAAGCCCCAGAGCTTCGCACATGGTGATTGTGAAACGGATATTACGCTACCTGAAAGGAACTCCATCAATGGGGTTGTGGTATCCAAGAGAAGGCGATTTCACGCTCGAAGGGTATTCTGATTCTGATTTCGGATGCTGTAAAGTTAACGCTAAGTCAACAACAGCGGGGTGCCAGTTTTTCGGACCACGATTGGTCACCTGGAAATGCAAGAAGCAGACCTCTGTCGCTTTGTCCACATGTGAAGCCGAGTATGTATCTGCTAGCAGCTGCTGCTCTCAGATCTTGTGGATCCAGCAACAGATGCGAGACTACGGTTTGCAATTTCTTAACACCCCTATCTTGGTTGATAATGAGGCAGCTATAAATATAACGAAAAAGCATGTTCATCACTCTAAAACGAAACATATTGAAATTCATCATCACTTCATCCGAGACTGTTTCGAGAAGAAGTTGATACGAATTGAGAAAATCCACACTGATGAACAAAAAGCTGATTTACATTCCAAAGCATTTGATAAAACTCGGTTTCAATATCTTTTAAAACTGAATGGTATGAAGCTTTTATCGGTGTTCGAGGAGATTCTTGGCGTAGATCAAGGTACCACTGTAGATGATGTTGAGAAGCAATCTGCAATGGTTTGTCGATTTTTTACTTGTTTTGGTATTTTGGGGGAGGTAGGTTATATTTTCAGAAAATACAAAAACAATAAAAAAATTTCAAAATAAAAAAATATGAGATATTTCAAAATTTCAAAAACAATATAAAACCGAAAAAGAGCTTGTGTAAAAAAGGAAAATGATAGTACATCACCTTGACAGTTACGGTATGCTAAAGAAATGTAAAGTTTAAATGTGTTAAGCAGTCTCGCTGATGATGTGCCGATAGGTTTTTACACATTTAGTAGGTTTGTTCGGGATATAAACCTAAATCATTACTTGCTTATTTCGTGGGGAACAATACTTGGATATATAGGTAACCCCTGAAATCTCGTTTGAAGGACCCCTCTTTCTGAAATACTAGGTCTTTATACTCAGTGATATCTGGGGTATTATCCCGGGACTTTTGATTTTGCGAAAGCAATGGCCTAGTCCCCGTATAATACTTTACTGCTGCTTGAAATAAAAGCCCGCCCTCAGCATAAAAAAATGATGAAACATTGAAAAATGCTAATCATGTGCTGTTGTAAAAAAGATCCTCTAAAGGGGACACACCTAAAGTCGAAGCCATCATCTCTCTGATTTTGCGGAAGCAATAGCCTGAGCTCTCATGGCCCTCGCATTTAACCCCTTACAGATATCATCTGTGGTATACTCACCTGTAAGACTGAATATTGGGATCTGGATACGGGAGTATATTCAAGAGGTGGGACACATGAATGAGTTTAAGTTCTTAATACACCTAATTCGTATCCTGAACAGATTGAAATTTGTGTGAGAACTTAAGTGGATAAGTATATCGACAATCTAAGCGAATTGTTTAATTCTGAATATGAAATCAAAGCTTAACGGTACTTGTGAGTTGTCGACAGCTGATATGATTCTCTAACACACTCACCAAATATATGATTGTAAATAGTTTACATTTACTGCATTTTATTTCTGTTTAGCATTCTAGTATAGAAACTTTATTCAAAATCCAAAAAGATTTTTCATTTCTGCTTTTTTTTCCGACAAACCAAAGTGGAAAGTTGATCTTCAGATTCGCAGTTTGAAGAAGATGCAGGAAGTTTCTGAGCTGGATAATGAGTTGGGAGCTTATCATAATAAACCTGTGAAAATGAAAAGTTAAAACAAGTTCATTAAGTTGAAACTTGTAATTTTCAAGATAATGTTTTGAAAAATGTTGAACAAAAGTCAGCTTTGTTTTGTCTTGAGTCAACCAAGGTCATTAAGTTGGACTTGGTAGACAAATTAAGTGCCTAGGGTCATTAACTTAGACCTAGATACTTAAGTGGATTATTAAAACTGATAAAATTAGAAAAGAAGTTAAAAGTCAATAGATTGTAATGTTATATTCTTGAGAAACAGGAAACAAGATCTCCATGGCAAAGTTTGTGCAAAGTTTGAACCATTATACAAGTCCCAGCTTATCGAAAGGGGGAGTCTTCGAAAAGGGGAGTTTAAATTCTGGATCAGCATTCAAAGGGGAATTTGAAGATTAGAGATGGAAGGATGTTTACAGTGTCAAGACAAATTGGAGAAGGCGAAAAGATAGACCAAGACTAAAGTTTATTGAAGACTCGATGCCAAAGACTTCGTCAACATCCAAGGGGGAGTCTGTTGGTGCATAAATGTCTGTTAACTTCGTCTTTAACGAGTCTTGTGTCTAGATAGGATAAACCAGTGCTCAGCAGGATAGAAATTAGGGTTTATATGTAAAAGGGTCATTTCGCACGAAATGAACAAGTCATTTCGTACGAAATGAGATTTGTTCAATTCGCACGAAATGGAACAAAGCCATTTCGTACGAAATGAAACAAAGTCATTTCGCACGAAATAAGCTGTGTTGGTTTCGTACAAAATACCCAGTTTATAAATACCTGAGCTTGGTTGTCATTTGTAACTTTCCGATTTCAGAGCCGAGGTGCTGCCGATTTGTCAAACGATCTGTAAAAGCTTTGAAATCATTAATAAGAAGATAATTAGGGAGAATCAAGCTGTATCAAGTTAGAATTACTGATTCCGCCTTTGATTCTGACTCAAAACTCTTCTGAACGACTCATTCGGGTCACACGACGATCCAACATAGATCATGAAGACTTCATTTCACATTTTCATTCTAACTTTCAAACACTTCCCCTTGCTCTCGGCTCACACAAAACCCACATACATCCACCATGTCCAATCCATTTCAAGGCACTCTAAGGTCACTACAAGGTGTATGGAGGCTAACTAAGAAGGCTTGAAGTGCTAGAACTTGAAGGACCACTTAGAGGAGCCATTAACCACTCATTTTCTTCCATCTTCATCATCTTCCTTCTTGTGCCACTTCCCTAGCCAATAGAGCTAGTTGTAAGCATCCTAATCACTATTTTAGTTCATGTTTATGCTGTGTACAAGTCTCACCATCTAAGTAACTAAACTTTAAAAGATGAAGATGTAAGAATCTAACATAATCATGAAGAAAACAAGTGATTTTAGTGATTTTTGGTGTATGTGATGAAGTTGTTGTTGTTGAATCTTGTGTGTATGTTTAGATCTAGTATGTTAAGCTTGTTAGAAGCTTAGATCTAACAAGTTTAAGCATGGATCTTGAAAGATCCATGGTTAAACTTGAAGATGAACTTGTGAAACACTTATGTGAACTTGAAAAACGAATTTTGAAGCAAGAACATGTAATCTTGAAGTAACAAAGTGCGTGTAAAACTAACTTTTGAAACTAAAATCTATGAAAAGCTTGTTAATGGTTCTTCAAGAAGCTTATTAATGTAAGATTTAAACACATGTTTTGAAAACTATTGGGTCCCTCGTAAAGGATCTGTTCGTCTTGAACTTAGTTCAATCGACTTTGATCAATGTGCGGAATCCATTGGATCAAATCACAGATGTACGAAAAAGTATTCAACGCTTAAACACCGTCTGATCTTTCTATTCAACTGATATGAAAGTACACAAGTGCCAGTAGAATTCAGACTTGACAGAGTTCTGCTAAAGTGACAAAAGTTCTAAATGACATACCCTGACGGGGTATTTATAGGCAACTCAGGATCTCACTAAGTGCTGTCCGATCGGATGACATGATGTCTGATCAGATGACAGTGCTGTCCGATCGGATGGCCCATCCGATCGGGTGACACTATATAACCAAAGTTCAGCACTTTAACATACAAGACCCATATCCTGAGTTGACTGACTACGTACATACATACAAATACTTAATTCTTCACAAAGGACACAAACATACAAGATATGACTAATTGCTGACGGAAGCTACAGACGTATGAACTAACAGACTCCCCCTTGGATGTAGCTGCAGTTCCTTCCAGCATAGTATTCATTCCTTCCTGTTACGCCTTCGTTCTTTCGCTCCCTGTCTTCTCTTTTCAGCCTTTTCTTCTAACATTCTTCGTCTAATATGCCTTCCCTCTTCGATCCACCATTTTCTATAAACCGGATCACCATCACGCTTCCGATCCCATTTGGGAATCTTGTTTTCCTCTTTCTCGATTGGCGTTTGATCCGTTGGTATCGATTTTCCCAACTTGCGCTTGCCAAGCTCAACAGCTCTTTCAGCAATCTCTTTAAATTTCTGGTTGCGCTTATATCTTTTTAGAAATTCATCAATCTCAAGATCTCTCCATTTCGTCTTCCAATATCTTCCTGAGTTGATGTCTTGGGCAAAACACACATCCACGATCGTTTGATACTGCAATGCTTGTTCTTTGTCTCTCTTCTCATATACAATCTTGTTGTAGAATAAGCAGTCGATATCTTTCTTCGAACAGTTAACAAGCCACATCGGATCCAGAATACTGATTCTTCGTGACTTTCCTGTGGACTTGTCGAACAGTGAGATTACTGCCTCAGCCGTTGTTTCATTGTACAGCCACCCTTCGAATAGATCATGAAAATCTTGCTCAATAGCTCTGAGAGGCATATTCTTCAAACATCTTGGAGGCTTGATATCTAACGTTATATCTTTCTCTCTGTTCCCCAACATTGTGACAATTTGCTTTGATCGTTGAGGCTTCCAGTCAGGATATCCAACCTTGGCCTGCTGCTTGATTAATCCCACAAATGTTGGTCATGTACTTTCACTTCCAGACCATAATAGAACTGCTTAATGTTCTTTGTTTTCACCAACTCATCTACATCCCACCACGGGAGGGTTTTGATGTCTGACAAAAACTCAAAGTACTGTACCCCCTGTTCCCGTCTGATGGCGTAGACTTGTAGATCTTCCAGATAACCCCATGATAAAATATCACCCCATGAGATGTCTTTGTTATGAGTGAAATACTGAAGTGCCCTAAGAGTCTTCCTCTCTTTCGGCATCACTTTAAACCACTTTTTCCTTTCCTCAGCTAGGTTTTCTCTTGAGATTGTCTTTGGAACACCTTCACTTGAAGCCTTTTCCACAATTTTTCTCCTGGTCTCATCTTCGTTTCGATCCTTGAACATTTCCGCAAAAGAAGGAAATGTTTCATCAATTCCAGAGTAGTGGAAATCAGTTTCTTCATCGGATGAATCTGAAGCATCTTCAACAATAACATCATTGTAGTGATCAGCTTCCTGAGCATACCTAGGCTCAAATACATCTTCAGATAACTGAGGTATCTCATCTTCAATGTCGAACTTAAATTTTCCATCATTCAAACCCAGTTCCTCCAACATTTCTGCTCTGGATCTCTAAACCTCGAGCTCCCCCTCATGTTGAGCATGTAAGTAAATAACAGTTGGATTTGTGAGGAGTACCTGGTTAACGTGCTGTTTTCCAGATGTGGAGGCTTCTTGCTGATCATCCTCCTCTTGTTCGTTGATTTCATCATTTAGAAAATCTTCAATTCTTTGTTCAACATTAGGATTCTCAACCAGTAATCCTGATGCACCCTGATCATCATCATCATCATTGCCCTTATCATTATTATCATCTTTATCATCTTTCTTATCAGACTTATCATGTTCATCTTCTTCTTCATCTTCATTGTAACACCCCGGCCGGAGACGGAAAAGCCAAAGGTGTCACGAAACTTGATAGAATGCATTTGAGCACATGGAGATTATGTTAAGTTGAAATATAATTTAAGTTTAGTTCAATAGATTGCATTCACATCTGAAAAATATAAGAGTACATAGACAAATACCACATAAATTGTTTCACAAATGATAAATTTGGATTTAATCTAAGGCATATGTCTTGATCAATCCTATGTAAAATGTTCTTGCAAATCCTGTCATCAAACATTGTCACCTGAAACATATGTTAGGGAAAATATTTGGGTCAACAAACGGTTGAGTGAATTTATAGGTTTTGTTTCACAATAGTTCAAAAATAAGTTTAAGCCTTTCGTATGATATATCACAAAGCAAAATGAATAATATGAGTATATACATGGGGAGTACATTCAAACCATTCAGACGTATCACTCGGGTTTATCACCACACTTCCAAAAGTTTCAAATAGACATGAATACCAACCAAAAGTTTTACCAAAGTGTCACTGGAAGTATGATGGGGCGTCACACCTATAGCGCTATAATATAACCGATGGGTTTGTACGGAGTTAATGAATGCACAAAGAATAACAGTAATAACTCAAGCATCAACCAATTGCACAAGTGAATCAATACGACAAAATAGATATATAGTTTATAAGCATATGTTTCACCCCAAAAGTTTAAAGTAAAAAGGGGAAACTATGAACTCACCTTGATCTCGGGTAAGTCCAAACAAGTATGCAAATTGTGAGAGTTCTTGGAATTAAGATTCCACGTCACTCTAATTGATTGAACATGCAACAATATGGAATATGTATCAACAATAATGTTTAATTGGATAAATGGAAATCCTAAATCTATAGGATTCGGTAGTGTTTTGTTTAAATGGTAATTATGTGATTTGGATAACCTAACAAGAGGACTCGGAAAATGAATAAGGAATTATATATGAAAAAATATTTCTTTGACATAAATAATTAAATTATATACGTACATAATTGAGTTACTACAAACATTTTAAAATAATGAATCAATCATATTCGATTTGTATAATTAGTTTAACATAAATAATTATACCAAAATATTTCATAAGTTATATAATTAATTTATAACTTATAATTGAATTTAGAAGTACAAAAATATATAATTATTTGGTAAATGATAATTATATAGTTTAAAGAATAAATATGATATTTATATGCTTAATTATCAAAATAATTATATTAAATCTGAATAATTAAAAATAACATTTTTAATTATTAAACTTTAGTATTACTGATTTAAAATAATTATTATGGCCTTGGAATCATTTTAAACAAATAAAATGAATTAAAATGATTAAAATAACAATAAATAAGTTTATATAAGTTTAATTATCTAAATAATTAAATATAATAAAACTCAGATTCTAAATTTATATAAACTCAGTATTATATCTATTTTGTCATAAAAATAGGATTGGATAAAATTTATATAGTTATATAACTTAATTACATTAAATTAAACTATATTTATAAGTATAAATACTGATTTATTTATATAAATATCAAATTTATATAAAATATGAGCAACAGTATTATTTTTGTAAAGGTTATTACTTAAAATAATTAACCTAAAAGTTTCAGATTTTAACTGATTAAAATCGATTTAATATGAATATTTAAAAGAAACCGTTTTTACAAAAATAAAATATATAAAAAGATGTACTGTTCATCTTCTTCCCCAATTTTCAGTCAACATAAGTCAAACCCGATTAATTCTCGATCAAATCTAGTTTATACACAAATTAACTTCGCAGAAACATTAAACGAGTATAAACATACCAATTTGACAAATAAAACCGATCCGATATCGGTCTGAACGGCGGCTCGACCAAACTTCCGGCGACCGAACTCCGGCTGGATTTGCAGAGGTGAATCAGAAGGTATTTTCGATGTGTTAGTGTAATTTGAAAGGTGTGAGAGGTTCGTGAAGGTCCAGGGAGTTTAAATAACCCATTAATTCGTTCCCAGATCCGACATAACGTAGTGGAATCGATCCACTTTAGAATTTTTAAGAAAAGAAAAAAAAACTGGTAACATGTTGTTTGATACTCAATGTGTCGAATTAATGCGTGAATTGAATTGGGTATGGGTCGTGGGTCTCGTGTGAATGCTTTACAGATAGAAAATTGATTAAACAATCGATTCTTGATTGTTTTCGACGACAACAGTGCGATCGGTTTGTAATATATATATATATATATATATATATATATATTTAATATTCCAATGTGTGTATAAATGAATTAATATCTTAGATATATCAGCTCCTGCCTAGAGGAAAAACTAGCTAAGACACTTTGGTTATAACGTACGTACTCGAGTTCGAATCCCACTCCTGACCGATCCAAAGGGATTTTCCCTTTTTAAGCGATTTTTTTTGGAAATTTACACTTAGGTCCCTGTGGTTTAATAAATTACAGAACAGTCCCTAAAGTTTTTGAAAATGTCACAAATGGTCCCTGTAATAGTCAGTTAGTTACACTAACCAAGTTAAGTTTTAAAGAAGGATTTATTATATAGGGACTAACTTAGTTAACTTATTTTAGTTAAATGAGTTAACTGAGTTAAGCTTTAAAGAAGGAATCCTTATTTATAAGTTAACCAGGTTAGGATATTTAGTTAAAATGAGTTTAAGAAAATCAACTTTAGTCCCTAGAGTTTAAGTTTGAGGAAATGACCAAATGAACCTTAGACTTTTATAAATATATATATTTATTTTATTTATAAAATAAGCTTCAAAAATGACATTAAGGACCCTAAACTTGTATTTTGAAATAATTGCACTTTTAACCCTTGTACTTTTATAGTTTCAAAAATAAAAATTTAGTCCCTAAACTTTGTACTTTCAAAAAATGACGGTTTTAGTCCTTGAAATTAAAAAGTGATAATTTCAAGCAAGTTTCAAAGAATGTAAATTAGGTCCCTCAAATTGTAGTTTCACAAAATGTCATAATAGGCCCTTATAGTTTATGTAGTCTTGTTTAATAGCATAAAACTCAACAAATTTGCAATTGTTTCATGTGTTTGTGTTTGTATAAGCATGTATAAGCACAAAGCAAGTATGTTCAATTAAGTTTCATTCCAAACACGGTATTCGTTACCATGCAAGTCGGAATAAATGCGAGTGTGAAAACCAGGGTGGTTACAGTCTCCCCTACTTTAGAAAATTCCGTCCCGAAATTTATTCGAAAGAGACCGTAGAACGTAATTGTAATGATTAGAAAATAATCAAATCATTGTTTGATGCTGTAAATTTTTGTGGAATTTACAAGGATCATTGTATAGAAATTGTGTTGCATGGCGCTATGTCATGCTGGATTTGTAATGTAGATATTATGCAAACAATCGTGTGTACAAATGAGCAAATAATGGATAATCACATAATCACATAATGTTTTTATATGCCACCTTACTTAACAAGGCTTACTATGATTCTCATGCATCGCGTAATTAAGTGTGCACCCAAAATTACGCGTTTCGTTGCATGGTCCACATAGCACTTCTAGTTAAGTGAGGAAACAAATAAAATCGAGATATTGTCTAAATCAAACAAGCATCAATATAACATAACATCAACTGAATCAAAACGTATTTCACAATAGCAATGATAGTATTGTTTGTTTGACAGTCTATTGAACAAATTTACATTTGAAATAAGTCATGTAATGGATCAAATTAAGGATTATAAGGTGGTGGAAGTGGTAGAGGCAGTTGCATATGATCAGTTCTTTGTATCAGCATGCTTTCCAACCATTGATTTCTTTTTGTTAACCATCTTATTTGTTGAGACAAATTTTGAACTTGATTGTTTAACCTAGTCACTTCGTCTCCCAATGAATCTGGAGGTAGATTCATTTGAGGCATCGTACTTGGGCCTGCTATATCAGTTGGTGGCAGTTGTTCTACTTCGTTCAATAGTGACTGGAAAGAATGTGGCAGTAATGGTGCTTGCAAAAAGGTTTCTGATGCTAACTGCTCTTGAGTCATCATGTTTTCATCAAACCAAGTTCCTTGCATCGTTGAATTCTCCTCGAAAAATGACGGTGGGAAGCTTGGTAAGACGTTCGGTGTTAAAGGTTGGAATAAGTTAGTTGTAATAGGTTCTTGTATGTATGGCAGCGGTGGTTGTATATCAAACTGATAAAAAGACGGTTGAGGAAACTGCAAAAATGATTGTTGTAAATTTTGTGGGAAGGTATTCTCTAAGATAACTGGAGCTCCCTCCGACTGTGATAGTTGTGTTAGTGTACCAATATGAACAGGAGTTAGCCTCATGGTGTAAGGATTTACAATCCCAGGTGCCTTCGGTGGATATAATCCCTGGATAATCTGATCACTTAAGATACCTAATGATTGTGCTATTTTTGTAATGTAAGACCCTCCCATGAGACTTCTCAGAGGATTTGATTGTTGACTAGAAAAATATTCAGCAAGCTCGTGGGCAATATTACAGGGAACTTGCTAAAAAATACTATACAAATAGAAAAGTTCGATTGTTTTAACCCTGTGTAGATTATGTTTGCGCTCCGTGATAGTGTGGGCTAAAACACGGTGCATATATTGATAACAAGGGTCTATGAAGCTTGTAGAATTATTGTTGATACACCATTCTTTTAATGAATGGTATTGCCAATAATTTACCATATTCGCGGAGGAACCAGATGTTGATGCCTCGGTAAAAATGGGTTGTTTGACTTCTTTATTTGTATATATGCCCAGATGAACTGCGAATTCTGTTAATGACATAGTATGAAGTTGCCCACACAGTTGAAAATGAATGGATTCATTGGCAAGATTTTCATTAGATTTGTAATAGAAAGTGGACAAGAACTCATACACTAGTTCATCGTATGATGGTTCTAGGATGTCGAAGAAACGGCGCCAGGGTGTATTAGGTTGTAGTGATCTTGCCAGCAAACCACTGAAATCAAACATTCCTATTCGTTGCCAATCAACACTGCTAATAGTAAGAACTTCTTTATGCTTGAGTTTTTTTATACCTCTCTTGATAGTGTAAAGTAGTAAACTGAAGGAAGGGATGAATTTTTGCTGCATTTGAAGATTCAGCATATGCTGTTGGGAGATTTGCCATTTGAATATGGGGTTTTGTTGAACTAAGAAAGGTTTGGGTATGTGTTGAGTTATATCAGAAGTTTGTAGTTCTTGTGTAGATTAGCTCGTGTAGTGAGTTTCTTATATAGATAAGGAGATTCCGGATTACACCATGTGATCGGTTAGTGCTTCCATGCTACGTTCTGCAGCTAGTTTGAAATTTTGAATCTGACAGGTATGGTCTCGAGAAAATTTTGAAACTTTGAAAAAGAGGGAATCGTATCGTAATAAATTGATAATAGTACAACGTAGATCGATAAAAACTTGGATTGTTCTTAAACGGAGAAAAGAAAAAAAAATCCTTTTGAATTAGGGTAACATGCCTTGAGCTGATAGGCATACTGTACTCTCATCGGTAGTTCCCAGGTAGGCAAACGTGTGTCTCGTCATGGAGGTATTTTCTGAAAGAAAAATTATAGTGATTTCATAATGGGGTAATGTAGTTTCATAAAATCAATGAGGATCAAAGAAGACACGTAACAAGATGGATATCATTTATCCCACAAATAAACGACATCAATGACAAGTCAAAGTAGTTGGGTTCTTATAACTTGGTGAATTCATGCTTTAGCCTATAAGTGGATACTCATCCCAAGAATTCCCAGGTAAGCACAACTGGTCTCGCGTCTGATGAGATTTATACGAAGTGCTTGCCTAGACAGAAAACTCAGAATACAGGCATCCACCCTTCCAGATTGCACGAGTTCGTTATTAGAGCCCAAGACTTTGATGAGAATAAAAAAATCAGAAGAGGTTTTGAAAATAATCACCTAAGGATAGGTGATGAGCATTTGTAAAATCTAAAGATAAGAACTGTGGTGACGAGGCATTGGTTACAAAAGATAAGAATAGAGATGAAGGCAAGGCAAAGATAACGGAAGAGTTACTAATGGAAAGTGTCCTAGGTAAGTTATAGTCTAGGTCAAAAGTAATTTCTAATAACCTAAATCCCTATAACCATGGCTCTGATACCAATCTGTAACACCCCGGCCGGAGGCGGAAAAGCCAAAGGTGTCACGAAACTTGATAGAATGCATTTGAGCACATGGAGATTATGTTAAGTTGAAATATAATTTAAGTTTAGTTCAATAGATTGCATTCACATCTGAAAAATATAAGAGTACATAGACAAATGCCACATAAATTGTTTCACAAATGATAAATTTGGATTTAATCTAAGGCATATGTCTTGATCAATCCTATGTAAAATGTTCTTGCAAATCCTGTCATCAAACATTGTCACCTGAAACATATGTTAGGGAAAATATTTGGGTCAACAAACGGTTGAGTGAATTCATAGGTTTTGTTTCACAATAGTTCAAAAATAAGTTTAAGCCTTTCGTATGATATATCACAAAGCAAAATGAATAATACGAGTATATACATGGGGAGTACATTCAAACCATTCAGACGTATCACTCGGGTTTATCACCACACTTCCAAAAGTTTCAAATAGACATGAATACCAACCAAAAGTTTTACCAAAGTGTCACTGGAAGTATGATGGGGCGTCACACCTATAGCGCTATAATATAACCGATGGGTTTGTACGGAGTTAATGAATGCACAAAGAATAACAGTAATAACTCAAGCATCAACCAATTGCACAAGTGAATCAATACGACAAAATAGATATATAGTTTATAAGCATATGTTTCACCCCAAAAGTTTAAAGTAAAAAGGCGAAACTATGAACTCACCTTGATCTCGGGTAAGTCCAAACAAGTATGCAAATTGTGAGAGTTCTTGGAATTAAGATTCCACATCACTCTAATTGATTGAACATGCAACAATATGGAATATGTATCAACAATAATGTTTAATTGGATAAGTGGAAATCCTAAATCTATAGGATTCGGTAGTGTTTTGTTTAAATGGTAATTATGTGATTTGGATAACCTAACAAGAGGACTCGGAAAATGAATAAGGAATTATATATGAAAAAATATTTCTTTGACATAAATAATTAAATTATATACGTACATAATTGAGTTACTACAAACATTTTAAAATAATGAATCAATCATATTCGATTTGTATAATTAGTTTAACATAAATAATTATACCAAAATATTTCACAAGTGATATAATTAATTTATAACTTATAATTGAATTTAGAAGTACAAAAATATATAATTATTTGGTAAATGATAATTATATAGTTTAAAGAATAAATATGATATTTATATGCTTAATTATCAAAATAATTATATTAAATATGAATAATTAAAAATAACATTTTTAATTATTAAACTTTAGTATTACTGATTTAAAATAATTATTATGGCCTTGGAATCATTTTAAACAAATAAAATGAATTAAAATGATTAAAATAACAATAAATAAGTTTATATAAGTTTAATTATCTAAATAATTAAATATAATAAAACTCAGATTCTAAATTTATATAAACTCAGTATTATGTCTATTTTGTCATAAAAATAGGATTGGATAAAATTTATATAGTTATATAATTTAATTACATTAAATTAAACTATATTTATAAGTATAAATACTGATTTATTTATATAAATATCAAATTTATATAAAATATGAGCAACAGTATTATTTTTGTAAAGGTTATTACTTAAAATAATTAACCTAAAAGTTTCAGATTTTAATTCCTAAAAATCAATTTATTAGGAATTATTCGGTAATAAACAGTTTTAATATTGTAATAATTAGTTTTATAAATACTTTGACTAATACTATATCTTTAATAAAAGTATCAGTGTTTAAAATAGTTATGTTAAAAGTTTTAGATTTTAACTGATTAAAATCGATTTAATATGAATATTTAAAAGAAACTGTTTTTACAAAAATAAAATATATAAAAAGATGTACTGTTCATCTTCTTCCCCAATTTTCAGTCAACATAAGTCAAACCCGATTAATTCTCGATCAAATCTAGTTTATACACAAATTAACTTAGCAGAAACATTAAACGAGTATAAACATACGAATTTGACAAATAAAACCGATCCGGTATCGGTCTGAACGGCGGCTCGACCAAACTTCCGGCGACCGAACTCCGGCTGGATTTGCAGAGGTGAATCAGAAGGTATTTTCGATGTGTTAGTGTAATTTGAAAGGTGTGAGAGGATCGTGAAGGTCCAGGGAGTTTAAATAACCCATTAATTCGTTCCCAGATCCGACATAACGTAGTGGAATCGATCCACTTTAGAATTTTTAAGAAAAGAAAAAAAAATGGTAACATGCTGTTTGATACTCAATGTGTCGAATTAATGCGTGAATTGAATTGGGTATGGGTCGTGGGTCTCGTGTGAATGCTTTACAGATAGAAAATTGATTAAACAATTGATTCTTGATTGTTTCCGACGACAACAGTGCGATCGGTTTGTAATATATATATATATATATATATAGGGTAGGGTTCATGAGTGAACAATGGTGTATTAGTGAACAAAACGAACTCATCCTGACCATTGATTTTGTAGATCTAGATTTTTCATTTAGTGGCAAGATTGTAATTATGTTTTGTAACTTCCATGTATTTTAATGAACACAAGGGTATAATTGTATTTTTCTCTCTTCATTTAATTAATTGATTTTTTTTCTCTCTTGATTTCTCTTTCCAATTAAAAGAATATTTAATTATATTCTCTATACTTTTCTTTCACCAATTACCTAATTTGAGATCTGAATAATTTAAAAAAAAATACAAATATTATCAAATATTGTTTTATCTATAATACGATTAAAAATATTTAATAACATTCTCTATATACTAATACACGGGTGTATAAGTCTGGTATTTACCGACCTATATACACATATGTACTTGAATAATACACAGGTATATACGTCTGGTATATACCGACATGTATACACATATGTACTTGAATAATACACAGATGTATAAGTCAAGTGTATACCGACCCGTGGAAACAAGATGTAATAATACACAGGTGTATAAGTCCTTTATATACCGACTTGTATACACATACATTAAAACATAATTTAATTAGGCTTAAATATTTATTTTTAAAAAGAACATAAGATGGAACAATATTTGATAATGTTTGTATTTTTTTTAAATTATCAAATATCAAGTTAGGTAATTGGTGAGAGAAAAAAATATAGAAAATGTAATTAAATATTCTTTTAATTAGAAAGAGAAATCAGGAGAGAGAAAAAATCAATTAATTAAATGGTGAGAAAAAAATCAATTAATTTAATTAGGCTTAAATATTTATAAACAAAAACCGGGAAGATTCATCGTTGTGAAAAATACGGTATTGATTTCTAGACTAGGTCTTGCGTCTTGGATATCTGATTCTAGATTATTTGAGTCTTCCATCAAAGGTTCGTAAATGATAAATTAATAGATGAGATGATGAATTTCGAAAAATATTTTTAAGATAGGAGCAAATCAAGGATAAAAGTAAATGAAATCTCATGGTTTCCTAAATATAGGAAGTGTAACTGATTATTGATCATAAAAGAATAATGAATTAATAAAAAATTAAATATAAAATTACAATCTTATCCTTCTCATCAAAAAATCAAATGAATGGTTGAGATTAGTTCACACAGTTCACAAACAAGGATGTTGTTCACTCATGATCCCTATCCTATATATATATATATATATTTAATATTCCAATGTGTGTATAAATGAATTAATATCTTAGATATATCAGCTCCTGCCTGGAGGAAAAACTGGCTAAGACACTTCGGTTATAACGTACGTACTCGAGTTCGAATCCCACTCCAGACCGATCCAAAGGGATTTTCCCTTTTTAAGCGATTTTTTGGAAATTTACACTTAGGTCCCTGTGGTTTAATAAATTACAGAACAGTCCCTAAAGTTTCTGAAAATGTCACAAATGGTCCCTGTAATAGTCAGTTAGTTACACTAACCAAGTTAAGTTTTAAAGAAGGATTTATTATATAGGGACTAACTTAGTTAACTTATTTCAGTTAAATGAGTTAACTGAGTTAAGCTTTAAAGAAGGAATCCTTATTTATAAGTTAACCAGGTTAGGATATTTAGTTAAAATGAGTTTAAGAAAATCAACTTTAGTCCCTAGAGTTTAAGTTTGAGGAAATGACCAAATGAACCTTAGACTTTTATAAATATATATATTTATTTTATTTATAAAATAAGTTTCAAAAATGACATTAAGGACCCTAAACTTGTATTTTAAAATAATTGCACTTTTAACCCTTGTACTTTATAGTTTCAAAAATAACAATTTAGTCCCTAAACTTTGTACTTTCAAAAAATGACGGTTTTAGTCCTTGAAATTAAAAAGTGATAATTTCAAGCAAGTTTCAAAGAATGTAAATTAGGTCCCTCAAATTGTAGTTTCACAAAATGTCATAATAGGCCCTTATAGTTTATGTAGTCTTGTTTAATAGCATAAAACTCAACAAATTTGCAATTGTTTCATGTGTTTGTGTTTGTATAAGCATGTATAAGCACAAAGCAAGTATGTTCAATTAAGTTTCATTCCAAACACGGTATTCGTTACCATGCAAGTCGGAATAAATGCGAGTGTGAAAACCAGGGTGGTTACATTCATCACCAAGGATTTCCAGACCAGAATCACTTTCAACAATTTCTCCACGAGCCCTTCTAGCCTCTTTTTGTCTTTCATCAATTTTTACTCTGCGAACAATCTCCTGAAGGCTATAATGTACTGTGGAAGGTTTACCAATAAGAATAAAATTTGTTGTCTCTTCCTCTACTTCTTCCTCTTCTCTCCACTTTAACAACAATACTTCTTTCGCCTTTCTTTTCTTTTGAATAGCAAAGACTCGACGAATAACTTCATTAAGATTAAAGAACAGAGTAGAAGACTCACCAACCAGCATGAATCCTTTAGGATCTGCTTCTGCATCAACCATTTCCACATCAATTTGGCTTGAAGACCCACCAGCTTCTTGAGTTTCCTCAATAACAGTTTTGTTCTTCTGATTAGCTTCTTCAGCCAATCGCCTTTCTCTTTCAATTCTTCTTTCCTCAGCTCTTTTGACTTCCAGATCATTAAAGGCAGCATGAACATCGATTTTCAGGTGACTTTCCATGACAGCATATTGCATGTTGAGCTGATTATCTTTCATCACTTTATCAGCTTTCATGGCTTTCATTTCATTTGCTGATGCTTCAGTAAGTTCACTGATCAATTGATTCAATGTCTGGTTGATATCGTTCATCTTTAGCAGCTTTTTGTTCAAATCTGAGATTTCTTATTGCATGATATCAAAGAGCTTTGCGTTATCATCTTCCATCTTTTCCAACTTTTCTTCTTGATCTATCAAAACCATTCTAATTTCATCACTTGTTTTCATCAGCACTTCAACCTGCTTCTTTAAAGCGTCACGCTCTGCTTCAGCTTTAGCTTTCTCTTTTTCGAGTTCAGCAACTTTCTTTAACAATTCTTTTACAGCTTCATTGTTAAACATGTCGTAATCTTCATCTGGAATATCTTCTCTGTATACTCCAGTTGAATGTGGAAGTTATCCAAACATATTTTTAAACGCTTCATTTCTTTGTTGAGAAGATTCAGGAAAATCTGGAATCGGCTGATCTTGTGGAGGAGGTGGAGGTGGTGGTGTAGCTGCTTTATATCCCGTAATCTCAACATAATCATCACCACATGTCTTCTTTTGAACTCCGACCTCAGGTACTTCAGCACTTTGCACCTCTGGTTCCTTTGGAATCTCAACACTCTGAGCTTTCTCTGCTTCTTGAACCTTTGACGTTTCAACATGCTTTTCTTTCTTTCCATCTTTATCTTTTGACAATTCAGCACCAGATTTCTTTGCCCGTACTCCCCTCGGAATTACTCCGGCTTGAACAGCTTTACGTTTCGCCCTTTGTTTCTTTGGCTCATCAGGTACATAGGTAGAGTCTTCTTCATCTGAACCTTTCTGCTTCTTGGTAGGCTTTTTCTTCAGCTCTGCTTTACCTCTACCAAATGTTGTTGGGTCGAGCTCTGACTCTGATTCAGTAGCCTCAGAATCATCTTCACTTGAATTATCCTGAACCACACCTTCAGGCTCAGTAGCTTTGGCACTTTCAACTTGAGCACTGGAACTTTGATCTTTCTGAGCAGCACATGCAACTTCATTGAGCTGAATAAATTGTTCCAATGTAACCTTTGTCAGATCAAATGCATCTTGTGGAATGCTTGAAGGATCTATCACTGTTTCATCCTCCAATTTTTGTTGTGGCTCTATAGAAGGCCCTGCAAAACAAGCATTGACAAATTCGTTAGAAACTTATAACAGTTTAAAGATTTAACTACCTTATGACTCCCCCTTACACTATACCCTTTACTACAATCTTTGGAATAGAAACTACAGGGGATGTCTTTGGCGTTCTTTTCCTTTTTCCATCTCTCTCAAACCACCATCTGGTTTTCTTTTCAACCAACAAACTCATCTTCTCATTCTCGTTATCAGAATCACTATTCTCATGTCTCCATTTATCATCCTCTGGAGCAACATATGTTGGCCTGCTGATTTTACATATCATTCCCTTAACTCTTTCATCAGTTCCTTTGGTCAGTCTAGTGATGGTTTCAGATGTCATGTTTCTCAGACCCAAAATATCACCATTATTCTTTGGAATATCCTTGAACTGATCGTCAATCATCATCATGATGAATCGTGGATACATGATATATTTTTCACTTCCAGCTTTGATATTTTCTTTCATGTATTCAAAAATTACTTGTGAAACATTGTAAGGTCTATTCAGTATCAGACATGCGATTGTGTTCATGATGTAATCAGATGCTTCATCGTATGCTCCTTTCCTATGAGATAGAGCATGTATCACACAGTGAATCATGAACCTGTAAGCACTAGAGAACATCGTTTTTATCATCTTTCCATTGATACTCCCCGTGAATCCCATTCTGCACCATAATCCTTTAGCTAAACGTTCAAGAATGATGGTTGGATCATTGTCACTATCACCTAAGTCTAAGACTCGTCTAAGATCTTCAACATTAAACTTCATCTCCAAATCTATATCTTTTCCTTTCTCATCCTTCTTCCTTACAGCAGAATATATTGACTTAGCAGATTCTTCGTATCTTGCTGAGTTCCAGAAAGTTCTTACATGGGATTTATACATGACGGTTTTATCATTTAATGCTTTCCCAATCCTGCTTTCTCTTAAAAACTTAGCTATTTCTTCAACCACAGTATTCTCTGTACTTGTTGCATCTAGCAAGCAATAGATGTTATGACCCTTTTCCCAGTGTTTTCCTTTTCCCTGCCAAAATATTTATTTTAAATCATTATGCACAAGGTTCGGGATATAAAGAGAGATGATGAAAATTTTTGAAAAAAATTCAAAAATTTCATAACACTTGGGATACTCTTTATGTGTTAACACTGAGGATCAGATGGCTGTCCGATCGGATTGCTGTCCGATCGGATTGCCATCTTGTGCAATGAAGAGGTCAACATAGTCAACTGGTTTTGAATCGAATGACCACCTGATCGAAGTGTTGTCCGAACGAATTGTCACTCAATTAAGCAAAAAGAAACTTTGACTAGTCAATTCTTTGAAAGAGATTGCCTTTGATCGAATGTCCACTCGATCAGAGTGTTGTCCGATCGAGTTGCCTCTTGAAATATTTTGTTGATTAGTGGCTGTCCAATCGGATTGCAAATGTTGTCCGATCGGATTGTCATTTAACATGTTTTGAAGTGTTTTGTCTTATAGTGGCTGTTCGATCGGATGGCAAATGTTGTCCGATCGGATTGCCACTTGGCATGAGAGCATAATATTCAAGATAGAGATGTGAATTGAATGGCCGTCCGATCGGACTGTTGTTCGATCGAATTGCCATTCTTTCCATGACATGTAAAGATCAGTGACAAAGTGTTTTGAAACAAATAGTTGCTCGATCGGATTGATGTCCGATTGGGTTTCCACTTCTTATGATGGCACACCAAACAAGGCAATGACAGTACATGATGTGGAACATAATGGCTGTCCGATCGGTTAGCAAATGCTGTTCGATCGAATTGCCATTTGTCAAAACACTTGTTTATTAAATGAAGGCACATATTTCAAAGCATCAAATAATGTAACAGATAATGCACAGATTCCTAGGCAAGAACACTTAGAAAATATTATCATGAATCTTGTGTTGAAACTGGTGGTCGTCCGATCAGACTGCTGTCCGATCGGTCAGCACCTCGTTCAAAGAACAATGAGGAACAAACATGATCATGAAATTTTCTCATTCAAAGCATCAAATTGATCATAGATCTATGTAGAGAATCTAATCGTGATCAAAACCCTATGTTCATTGGGTTCTAATCATTAGATCTACACATTTAAACATGTTATTTCACAAATTAAACCGGTAAATCTGTAGATCTAACCCTCGTGAACAAAACCTAGTGTTCAAATTTCATCAAAACATCATGAATCTTCCTAGATCTAGCATTTAAGGCTCCGAACAGTGACGTTATGATGAACAGTTAATAATCATCAAGTTTAATCAAATTTGAGCATGAAAAACATACCTTTGCCATTATGAACGACGAGCAAACCAACGATCTAATGTATTTGTGCAAAGAGATAATGAGAATCAAAGATCAGATGAAAAAGTGAGAAAGAGGATAGGTCGGTCGATCGAACATGTAAAAGTTTGACTGACCCATTGACCCTCTTATTTATAGTGTGAATGAAACAGAATGCTGTCCGATCGAACAACTGTTCGATTGGGTTGCCGCCCGAGCCAAGTTCACCTCTCTTTTTATTCTTTGACCTTTAGACCTATTGACCTATTGACCGATTGACTTTTTGTTGTTTTTATTAGTTTTAAGAATCCACTTAAGTATCCAGGTCCAAGCTAATGACCCTGGGTACTTAATTTGTCTACCAAGTCCAACTTAATGACCTTTTTTGATCTGAAACAAAGCACACTGACGTTT
>JARYGA010014980.1:0-42563 GCA_030545235.1 Helianthus tuberosus
ACACTAAATACTCATAAGGAGTATAAACATAAAAATACACATACAACATACAAGATACATAATTCGGGTGCAAAGTGCAAAAATACAAAAAGCTTATATTTATTTTTTTTGAGAAAATAATATAAGTAAGACACTTGGTTAAAAATATAAAATATTTTTAACACAAGAATATATACACAAAAGAAAGTGACTGTACTTGTGCAATACAAGTCTAGTGACTAACGTTAAGAAAACGCGTATAGGTTACGACGTTAATTAAGCAAATCCGGTGAAGTTTACGACGCACAGGAACGCAAAGTTGTGAGTTCATGCTCCCCCTTTTCTTTTAACTGTTTTCAGTTTTATAACTCTCGGGGGTGAAATACATGTTACAAGTATTATAATTTTTTCAAAGGGTAAAAATACAAGAAGCACTCTTGGTGAGAACGAGAACCGAGTGCAATATGATTTGAGAATACGAGAAGCACTCTTGGTGAGTGCAATATGATGAGCTTTAAGAAAAGCCTAGAAAATACTAGATCATGTGAGCTTAAACAAGATATTGAGATGCCATTAATACTTAATTAGGGACGAGGGTTAGATCTAACGGGTACGGCCGAGCCCCACTCATGGTCCTTATGTGACCTCTTGAGTGCTTCGGTGTCCCAGTCGAGGGAAATCGACACAGTCGAGGTTAATCGATACAGTCGAGGGAAATCGACACAGTCAAGGGAAATTGACGCAGTCGAGGTTAATCGACACAGTCGAGGGTAATCGACACAGTTAAAGGAGAAAATACTAATGCTCCCTATGTCCTCACATGCCTTGAAGGAGAATATACTAATGCTCCCTATGTCCTCACGTGCCTTAATGTCCTTGTATAAACAATCATTTAAAACGTGGGGTACACAAGAAAACTTGAATGATACTTGAGTACGTGGGGTATTCAAGAAAATGGGAATTATACTTGAGTACGTGGGGTACTCAAGAAAGACTTGAATTATACATGACACATACTATGTTTTCATACAAAGTATAAAAACGTGAAATACAAAAACGCATGAACTCGCTCAACTTTATGTTGATGTTTTCCAAAATTACATGTATTTCAGGTGACAGGATGGATCTTGGGCGCAAGTGTCGTAACTAGAAATAGACTACAAGTTTAGATGTCATCCACTTTTGTTGAATTGAATTGTAACCTTGTCAAAGGTCATGTTTTGAAAACTTAAACAACAAGTGTTTGTAATACTCAAATTTTCATGAATGGATGAACATCGTTTTGATCATGTAGTTGTTTATTACGATTGAATGCAATGATAACAAGCTAGTCACACATCATACGCTTCCGCAAAAGACAGGGTGTGACACCACCCGTCACATCCCCACACTTACCCGTTGCTTGTCCCAAGCAACCCATTCAAAACGATTCAAAACCTAAGCGATCAAACATGCAAACCAAGCTAAATGTGCCGTCCTTTTACTAACTTTCAATCATACCACAAGACACACCCCTCACAAAAATCTCTCGGTAACAAGAATTATTAGCATATAATGCAAAACCACTCAATGCGTGTGTGTGTGTGCGACAATAAGCTTGTATAAGAATCAAGTTTCCTCCTAACAAATAACTAGCATGCTTATGAATCAAAGGGACTTACGGGTTGTAACGGGGCTAAATGCAAAGGTAGGGAATGGCGGAATACACATGACGGAGCTAATTGATTCGACCCGATTTTATTTTCACTACTAAACAAAGCAACATCAACTATATACAAGACATCTTCAACTAAATTCTTCTTTTCTTCTTTTTTTTTTTTTTTACACATCAAACTCAACAATATATACAAGAACATCAATACTACATACTAAATCTCCTAATTCGGGTCATCTCAATAGGTAAAATTTTGTAGGAAGTAGGTTTGGGTCACAACCGAATGGTATAAGGCTCAAACATGGCTTTCTAAAGACCAAACCCCCACCCCTCACAATACCAAGCTCATATATGTAAAGTATGAGGTCCAACCCACCAATCCCACACTCTCACACTTCTAGACGGAGTTACCTAAAAGCCCCTTATCATTTTCAAAAGCATGCTAACTTTAGGATTTAACAAGAATTCGTACACAAGTTCTATTAACACAAAACACACACCGCCACACAAAACAAAGAACTATCTATAATAATCATATGTGGCTCAAACACTCACCAAGAAATGACTAGGAATGGGTATCGGTGTGTCAAGTGGAACAATATCAAGTTTTCAAATTTTGACAATTTTCGCTTGGCTTCATAAGAATTTTTAAAATTCTCAAAAAAAATTCCCCTCATCCCCACACTTGGGATACATTGTCCCAATGTATGGTTTTGAGGGAAAGATCGCTTTTAACCAACAACATTAGCTTTCGCTAATACTCTCAAATCCCAAATTTCTTTTTGTATTTTTTTTTTAATTATTAGAAACACCACCAATCCTTCACAACCCATAAACTAAACACATCAAAACACCACCCAACCGCCCAACCAAAAACTTAAACATGATTATATACAAAGGTGCACAAGATAAGAACAAGACACGACCTGATTAGTAAATTAGCAGTGTTGGTAGTGATGAAGCTGCGGTAATCGGACCGGTTCAAAACATCTCTTAGATTCGCCGATATCTCAACAGGGATGTTGCCAAACATCCCCACACTTGAATCATTGCATCCGCGAGGGTTGAAACGTAATAACCTGCCAAAACACAAACACAACACCAAAACAAAACCAAACAAAGCAAAACAAAACAAAACAAAAAACAAATACAATACTCTACATCCTCGGGCTGCCTCCCGAGAGCGCTAAGTTTAAAGGTCTTCAGCCAGACCATACCTGATATGTGTTATGGTGGTCTTAATGCACACTTACCCGCAGCATTTCCAACAAATGCCCGGAAATTTACATGCCATCTCTATAGATTTGTCAGTATATTTGGCATGTTAAAGGTGCTCCTGTGGGCTTTGCTAGTCCACTTCATGACATATACCTTAATGTCTGGTAGTTTCACCCTTCTCATCTTGTTCCTTGAACCCTCTTCCCCACACTTGTTAATTTGAATCATTGATATGGGAAGAGGTTCGATACACATATCCATCCCATCAGCCTGCTCTACCTCATAATCTGCACACATCATCTGATCTACAAGTGACTCTTCATCAGATAAAGGACTCATTGGTGTGGTATTATCCTCCACAACCTCCTCCTTCATGTGAGAATAATCTCTAATATCGTCAGGTAATGGTGAGAGGCGTTCTTCTATCTCTATCTTCAATTTTAAAGTATGACACTTAGAAACTAAGCAGCTGATTCGGTCTTCATCGGACAGGTTGGGTGTTGCTAAATATTGCTCGAGTTTGGACAAAGTTACTTCCAATACAGCAAGCTCTTTCTCCTCCTCGGTCTCATAAACATAAACACCCTCGGGCTCAGAATATTCTTCGGGATGATATTGTCGATATCCCTGATACGGTCTATAGATGCGTGCTTCCATCATCTTTTTATCCCAATACTTCGGGTTTTCCGAATACACCGTGCACACATCATAATCATAAGTGTGATCGCGACCGCAACAAAAACATAGACCATCCATCCTTGCCTCATAATAAACTTCCTCGTCCCGATCGTATCCATATGAATAATAGTCATCCTCCATTTCTGATTCATAATCGTCAACATATGATGGAGGTGGAAGCTGTGAAACATAAGACACCGGTTTTCCATGCGCCCTCCTGTAGTGAGCCTCGTGGCAACCAATACATGGATGTCGTGGACCCCCGCACAATCTACACTTAAATAAGCTGAAATTTGTGTAATGCCCTGCCATCCTGCACAACACAACTCAACTACCAAGTGTAAATCATGAACATAAAAGAAATCTTTTTGGTTTTTTTTTTAATTTTTTTTTTCAAACTAATACACAAGATAACACACGTTGCGCACTACTCCCCGGAAACGGCGCCAAAATTTGACGTGATGTCGTGGTCACAATCAAATTTAATCCAATTACTACTAAGAAGATAGCGGTAAGTGGGTATCGAACACAGGGAGTTTATGGAAAATGTGCTATTTCTAAATTAACTAAAGTTAACTAATTGCAATAAAAGTAAATTCAAGGATTGGATTGTTTGATTTTAAAACTTAGGAATGCTAAGCTAATTGAAAAAATGAAAATTTAGTTGTGAACAATTGCGAGACAGATGACTATCTTGAGTTTCCGGTTTGCTTCGACTTTTGTACTAACATTCAACTAGAAAGAACTACATAGACATAGTTCGTGTATGACCAATTGCAGTGATGAAAGGTTGTTACCTGATGATCAATTAACCCTTACCCAAGCCTAACTATACCCATGATATCTCGATTGCCAACGGCACCAAGAACGTATGGTTTCTAATTAGTTTAGCATAAAAATCAATACTTTACTACAATCAATCATGCACCATAACAAACAATTCAAAAAGAAAGGAGTTGTTATTCTAGAAATATAAAATAAAAGCACAAGTCTTACACAACCTTCAACCCAAGATAATCATAGAATGTTTAGCCACACATGGCTTGAAGTGACATCATAATGCAAAAATAGAAGGTAATGTTGTTCAACAAGATCACCAACCAAACTAGATGAAAGATAGATGATAAGATATGTTTTTCACTTCCAAGTGCCTCAAATATACTCCCCCAACTCATCCCCCATCTTCCGTAACCGAATACCCATGATAAGATCCCATAAATCCTCATGAAATGGCCAATAAATGTGTAAGTTACATTTTGAGATCAGTCGGAGGCGTAACCTACGGCTCCCAGCCGTAGGTTACGGCTGTCAGCAGCTCCAAGATCAACATAGGGTGCCGTAACCTACGGCTGAGGGCCGTAGGTTACGGCTTTGAATGTTCTTTACGGCATGAACCTTCTGTTTTACAGCAGTGCACTTGTGGATCATTGATCCTTGAGTGGGCTTTTTCCTTCGTTTCTCCCTCAAAACTTGTTTTCTTCATCTCTTAATGATGCCATCTTCCCACATCCATCCAAGCTTCCTAAATCCTGCACTTTGAGCGCCTTAACACCTGCAACATCAAATCTCTCGTAGTTACTAAGTTCAAACAATAAACCGAATTAAGTATGAGATGTATGTATTTTTAGCTTGTTTAAGAGTTGTCCTACGGACCACCCGTCATAGGACCTCACACCAACCTCACGCGGGCGGTATCAAGGCTGAAACTTGACTCCAGTGAAATTATAAGTTAAGGTGGGCCGCGTAAGCTCACCTTAACTCTTACGCGGGCCGTATAAGATCATCAAACGCGGAGACACCCTGAGCCGACACGTGTCGACATCGTGGCAGACCTACATGCTGACCCAGCTAAGCTATACGGTTGACCAGGGTTGACGCGGGCCGCGTAACCCTTGTCTGTTCTTTACGCGGGCCGCGTGGAGACCAGATGTTAGCACTATATAAGCAGGCAACGGGTTTTCGTTTTCCGTCGCTCACAATTTCATTCTCAATCACAATTTATGTAGTAGAGTTATAATACGCGGGTATTATACCACCCTAATTAGCGAGGTTCTGCTCCATTGTAAGTATTATAACCCCAGTTTCGTAATAGTTACGCTGCCCAATTGATTTAGGGTTCCGTAACAATTGTCGTGGTTCTGCCCGACGTAGTTGTTGGAATGCCGTCTCGGGGAGGGTATCATTAATATTTTCAAAGGGTTATGATACTAACCTATGTACATTTTTATAAATTATAGATTATATCCAGGAAACCCTCACAAGAAGTTTAAGATAGCAATGTGAGTTTATCCTCTTTTTGTTAACTTTTTTGTAATATTTTACAAAACCTTAATTGTTTTACAATATGATTAAGCGGTGATTGAGTCTTTGTAGTTCTTCAATTACTGCCGGTATGTTGGGGTTTTGTATACAAAATTTGATACTACACTGTGTGTAGTAAGTCAGGACGACATTAACACGTTACAATTGGACAACGAGTGGGCTAATGTGTAATATGACCCACAAGTCAGGATTGACAATACTGAATGAGTAATTGTGTAGAAATAAACAATGTGATCGCTCTCAATACTGTTTTAATTGATAAAATGTTTCTTGATTAAACTGGGATTCACTCATCAGTATTTCCTACTGACAAATGTTTTTAAAACGCATTTCAGGTAACCAAATGTGACAGCCAATTAGTAAAATGCCAGCTGGAGAGCACTGAAGGCTTGGAAAAATGTGGCTATAAAAGTTACCTAATAAACGATGTTTTAAATTCAATAAAATAGGGTTTGTCCCTATAAATGTATTGTAATAAGAAACTTGGGTTTTGCCCATGTGATTATTAATATCAAATGAGGTGGTTTTACTCTGATAAACATTTCCTAACTACGGTCCTGATGAAATTTCCGCTGCCAAATTAACGAAACTTGATACCACCAAAACTCTGAGCTCGCGTCCGCTCGTTCCCGGGACAGATAAGGGATCGGGGGTTGCGACATTATGATCCCCGAACACCTTAACACACTATATAACATACCTTATGCATAACACCTAAACTAATACACTTAGTTTTCAACTAATTATCTAACTTATCATTCAAACTTACACTTAGACCCCCTCCCTCTTCATATTTACGGTCACCAAGGGTGGCCCACCCTTGATCACACTAGATCCCATTTGATCTTACTTGGATATTGTTAGAGATTTGTGTGTACTTTTGAGAACATAATATCCTTTGGGTAAAAGGATTATGTGGTTATAAGATGGTTAAGAGTTCTCATAATCACCCTCATAAAACACTCACCATCTCATCTCCTCCCCTTGCTCTCCTTCTCAGCCGAACCACACCCACACACCATCACCACTTTCATTTCAAGTCCATCTATTCCAAGCTCCTCAAAAGGAGTAAGAAGCAAGATTAGAAGGTTTGGTGGTCTTGGATCTTGAAGGACCTCACCCGATTGCTTTTATCCTTCATTTTTGTCATCACCAACATCTAGTGTTCTTCCCTAGCCTTTGTGCTAGTTGTAAGACTCTCATAACCCTTATTTACTTCATATTTAGTTGGTTAAAAGATGTATTATGTTGTAAATCACAAGAACACTAAAGAACATAATCTTGAATCTTGAACATAAGCTTAACATATGATGAAATATTGATGAAACTATGTTGTTTAGTGTATGAATGATACTTGCTTGTTATTTACTTGAGATTATGATGTTGATCATCATAAGGAGCTTGCTAGATTGTGATTAAACACATGATCTAGCAAGAGAAAGGATGATTATGTGATAAAACAAGATGATCATCCTCATGTGTTAAGCATGAACTTGAAAAATAAAGTGATTTCTTGAAAAATAATAAACAAAGTGAGTTGATAATCTAATAGATCTAAGATTTATGAATGGTTTTCCAAAAGAACCAAGTTCAAAATATGATTTTTAGAAGATCTTGGCTCTTACTTAAACTTACACTACTTTTGGTGATAAAATAAGTATAAGAACACTTTATTTACAAGTGAAAACAGCTTCTGTCCAAACATTTACAGCCAACTTCAGTTGGTTGTAAACAGGTCGATATTTATCGAAAAACTGATTTCTTGAGTCTATAATGTGTTATTTCGAAATACGGTTCTAATGGCACTGGAATCATAATTTTTGAACTCCGTTTGCTATTTTTAAAGGGTCGTTTTTCACAGCAGCAAAAGCTGCGTTTTTACTGCAGAAAATGTGTGTAATGTTTTTCATCATAACTTGAAATATGCGCAGAATTAGCTCATGAAATTTATACTGTAGATGACCACTGATGTCTTTTTAATGCTCCAACTGCAATTTCATCAATCGGACTTACGATGAATTTTAAATAAATTATTCCGTGGACTGCAATCAGAAAGTGATGAATCTGACTTCAGTCCGGTAAATGATTTTTTATAAAATATTGGTAATGAATTGGATCCCGATATTTTTACACAGTAATATATGGATTGTTTAAAACATTCTGTAAAAGTTTGGGAATTTTTGGAGTAAGTTAACTATTTTATTAAAATACCCGAAAACAGTCCAGTTTTGGATGTTCAAGCTGAAACAATATAACAAGTGATTTGCATGTCTAAATGTCGGTTATGTTATCCGATAATGATCTAACGTGCTATATGTCAATGAAAGTGTTATGTGCAATATCGTATGCTTGCTCTTGAGTATCTATAAGTGGAATGTTTATATGGGCGTGAACTATTAAAGTGAGTGCATGTTATGTAGTAGATACGTGTAGGAACTTTGTGCTCTATTTGAAACCACTAAATGACTAACTGGTAATCATACTAGGACGTGATTGACCGACCTTGACTGTTAGCTATTTTTTAGAGTCAAACCGAACAACCAAAGGTGAGTTCACACTCTTAAGGCATGGGATTCCCGGTGGGTTGGAAATAGGATTAAATAGCTAAGACGGAACTTGTACTTTCACCACTACTAGACTACTTACCTCCGTCCTCGGATTGGGAAGGATGCCAGCGCTAAACCTACGTATTCACTACGTACCTCCGTCCTCATATTGGGAAGGACGCCAACGCTAAACCTACGTATTCACTACGTACCACTGTCCTCGGATTGGGAAGGGCACCAGCGCTAAACCTACATATTCTTATACGTACCTCTGTCCTCGGATTGGGAAGGGCTCCTTCGCTAAACCTACGTATTCAATACGTACCTCTGTCCTTGGATTGGGAAGGACACCAATATATACATCTAGTCTAGTGATTTTACAACATGGGGTAGCCCCCACCGTTCATGTTTTGGTAAACAAGGAAAGCTGATTTAACTTGTCATTGCAAACAAACTCATAGTTCTTGAAAAACTACTTTGTAACGAACACCTACTGTGAACCCGCTCAACTTTATTGTTGACTCGTTGTTACATGCCTTGCAGGTCGTTAGATACTTATGGAGCTTGCACAATGAGGAGGTCGTTGTGGGATATGGACTGTCGAGTCCCATGTTAAACATTTAAACTTATGAATTTATTAAACTTATGTTTTGGTTTCACGTCTTATGCTTCCGCTGTTTAATTTGAACTTGGTTAACTAGTTTTGAAACACCAATTATATTGCGTGGTTGGATTTCATCTATTTTAAATACATTGTTCAATATGATTGGTGGCTGGATCCTGGTCATGTCACGCCTCCAAGCGGTGATACTCCGCGTGTGGATTTTGGGGGTGTGACAGATTGGTATCAGAGCCATTGGTTATAGTGAACTTGGTTTTAAAAGGGGAAAAGCTTTTTGATAAAACCACACTATAACCTGTACAGTGCTCAACGATCCACAACGACGCTTCGCTCCACGTGCAAGGCTCAACACACTAGGTGGTATGATTTAAGTTTATATTTCTTACTTGCTAGATTACTTTTGTCTGGTGTGGTGTTTATTGTGTGTTTATTTAGGGTAGTAGCATGCTGTCTATTAACCCTACTGCGTTCTTTATGATACGCAATTGTTTACTTGAAATTTGACAAGTGGTGGTCAAATTCTTTTTTGATTTCTCGTCACCCCGCTACGACAACTGTTTATGCATTCTATTTGTTTACATGCTTAACTCGACATGACGTCACCATCTGACCCTCCGTACATTCGGTTTGTACATCAACATTCATGAAGACCAGACCTGGCACAAACGAACGCGGGGTTAGGAGAACTATACCCACACATCCCTGTTGACAAACCTCGTCATCTCCACCGGTCGTCGTTACCAGAAACGAAGCAGCCACAGTTACACGCGTTTGTCTCTTTGCAACTCGCAACCCTACCAACCAAACTCTATTTTGGACAAGTGATATACTTCCGTGATCGTGATGCAACGAACTTCCCTTTTTGTGTCGTGCCGCCACACCTCACTACTAGAATTGCTTCTAAGCCACAGATTACTTGGTTGAATTCTTCTGTTATTGATGGACCCCTGTTTTCGCTCGATTCTTTGCGTGAACCTCATTAATTCCCTGTTTCTTCGATTGGCAACTGATTTAATGAAATGCCAACAACCATACCACGATTTTCACCGATCACAAGACTTCCTTATCACCCTGTTGGATAGTTTATTAGCTCTCCCGTACACCCAACTCAGCGAATGAATACCATTACTGGTGAAATAGTCTTCAGGACATTTGGGGACGGAGATATGGATCACTCAACCCACCGGCGAACACGATAATTTATACGTTTACCTAACCCACCTTACACTACAAGAGACGTACTTTAATTTCATGATAGTTTTTCTTAAATATGCGGGATCTTTGCACTAGATATTGCACCAACACATGATTATTGATTAATGATACGTCCAATTTATACTTTTGGCTTACATCAAACCATCACTCTCTTACCACAGTGACATTACGCGCTACTCCATGTTGAGATACTGAAACGAACACGCACTTGCTTAGAGAATTTGGAAGGCTCGACCTTCGATCATTAGTGATCACTCCTTGAAACCTTGAGGGTGGTGATGTATTGTTGATACGATCATACTCTCTTAAACACGTTTTCGTGTCTTTCCTTTGGAACCTCACGACTACGCAGACGTATTTTGGATTCATTCGCACAACCCAAGGAACTCCTCCTAACTTGGTTGCTTACTTGATGAATCACAAACCCACCTAAGTTCATGGATTCAGGTGAATTGTTCCTCCTTCGCAGGTGGGCGAGTCCGACGACTTTTGATGGAAGTCTCAGTGAATCTTAACACTACACACTTGTACAACAATCACGCTGCTATGTTGAATTCTTGTTCTGATTGATTTAACCCCATGACAGCTATATTCGATCAACAGCATACTTATCCTAACTATACTCAACTTGTGTACAACCAGCTGTACCTTCGACATCAGGTAAACCCCTGCTAGGAATTATTAAACGCTTATTCATCGATTGCGAATACCTCTTGTCCGAGTTCGTTGGGATTCCCGTCATGGCCCCGAGTATACCTGGGAACGAGAAGACCAAATGAAACTTAAGTATCCCCAGTTGTTTAAGAAAAGTGCAACCACTACTGAGGCTGAAGCTACTGCAGAATTTCGGGACGAAATTCCAAACCAACGGGGGGATGATGTGACACCCCAGGAAAAAAAATAGGAAACCACGCAACTTAACTAGCTTCCTCAGTAACCACGTGCTAAATTTCGGGACGAAATTCTCCTAACAGGGGGAGAATGTGACAACCCTCATAATTACATATATCTGTACGATTAATTAATGTTAATTAAAGTGCTTGATGTCTGTGCTGAATTACTTAACTGCTTCCTGATTACTGTGTCATACTTACATGTGCTTGTTAACATACTAGTCTTGTGTAGAAAATTGACTAAATAGTCCTGTATGTTTTCCTAAGTGTTGGGAATTAAAAATGTTACAAAAAGATATATATAGGACACTATATGGAATAACTTAGCACTTTAACGGAACGGTATTCAACCGAACAACCGGACATTACCCGGAACACTAAAATATTGCAAGAAGCATTGTTTTTATTTTTCTGAGCTAGTCTTGGTTCCCGAACACTATAACACACTACATAATTCATGTTACACACTAGACACAACACTTACACTTAAACACCCTACTAAATCACCCACTTACCACTCAAAGTTACATTTAACCCCCCCCCCCTAATACCATACGGCCACTAGCATGGCCCCACCTCCAAAATCTTATGAGATTTATTATGATCTTACTTGATCTTGTTTAAGATCCACCTAGATCCATTTAGATCATGTATGTACTATTTCCAACATATTACACCTTGGTTAATAGAAATGAATGGTTATAAGAGACATAAAGCTCATCATCTCACCCATACTTAATCACCCACTCATCTCCTTCCCCTTCTCCTCATTTGCGGCCGAGAACAAGCACACCCCACCCAACCATCATCATTTCACTCCCAAGTAAACCATACACTCACAAAGGTGCAATAAGGTGATTAAGGAAGCTTGGTGTTCTCGGAACTTGAAAGACCACCTCCGTTTGCTATTATCCTCAACATTTTCATCTTGTTCTTCCCTAGCTTTAAGCTAGTTGTAAGCTCCTTGTTAATCCTTATTTACTTCATGTTTTTAGTGGTTAATAGATATGTCTTGATGAAATCATATGAACACTAAAAGATCATGAACTTAAAGCTTGAACATAATGATGAAACAAGATGAAATAATGCTAGTATGATGTTGTTATGTTGATGATGGTACTTGGCATGATAAATCTGAGTTTAATAAACAATAACCTGCTGCAAGTGATGTTAAATGTCGTTGTTGATCACTAAACATGTTAACGAAACAAATAGAACTTGCGATAGAGCGCTATAAGCTGAAAACAGCTTCTGTCCAAACATTTACAGCCAACTTCAGTTGGCTGTAAACAGGTCGATATTTATCAAAAAACTGATTTCTTGAGTCTATAACGTGTTATTTCGAAATACGGTTCTAATGGCACTGGAATCATAATTTTTGGACTTCGTTTGCTATTTTTAAAGGGTCGTTTTTCACAGCAGCAAAAGCTGCGTTTTTACTGCAGACAATGTGTGTTATGTTTTTCGTCATAACTTGAAATCTGCGTAGAATTAGCTCATGAAATTTATACTGTAGATGACCACTGATGTCTTTGTAATGCTCCAACTGGAATTTCATCAATCGGACTTACGATGAATTTTAAAAAATTATTCTGTGGACTGCAGTCAAAAAGTGATGAATCTGACTTCAGTACGGTAAATGATTTTTTATAAAATATTGGTAATGAATTGGATCCCGATATTTTTACACAGTAATATTTGGATTGTTTAAAACATTTTGTAAAAGTTTGGGAATTTTTGGAGTAAGTTAACTATTTTATTAAAATACCTGAAAACAGTCCAGTTTTGGATGTTCAAGCTGAAATAATATAACAAGTGATTTGCATGTCTAAATGTCGGTTATGTTATCCGATAATGATCTAACGTGCTATATGTCAATGAAAGTGTTATGTGCAATATCATATGCTTGCTCTTGAGTATCTATAAGTGGAATGTTTATATGGGCGTGAACTATTAAAGTGAGTGCATGTTATGTAGTAGATACGTGTAGGAACTTTGTGCTCTATTTGAAACCACTAAATGACTAACTGGTAATCATACTAGGACCTGATTAACCGACCTTGACTGTTAGCTATTTTTGAGAGTCAAACCGAGCAACCAAAGGTGAGTTCACACTCTTAAGGCATGGGATTCCTGGTGGGTTGGGAATGGGATTAAATAGCTAAGACGGAACTTGTACTTTCACCACTACTAGACTACTTACCTCCGTCCTCGGATTTGGAAGGACGCCAGTGCTAAACCTACGTATTCACTACGTACCTCCGTCCTCAGATTGGGAAGGACGCCAACGTTAAACCTACGTATTCACTACGTACCACTGTCCTCGGATTGGGAGGGCACCAGCGCTAAACCTACATATTCTTATACGTACCTCTGTCCTTGGATTGGGAAGGGCTCCTTCGCTAAACCTACGTATTCAATACGTACCTCTGTCCTCGGATTGGGAATGACACCTATATATACATCTAGTCTAGTGATTTTACAACATGGGGTACCCCCACCGTTCATGTTTTGGTAAACAAGGAAAGCTGATTTAACTTGTCATTGCAAACAAACTCATAGTTCTTGAAAAACTACTTTGTAACGAACACCTACTGTGAACTCGCTCAACTTTATTGTTGACTCGTTGTTACATGCCTTGCAGGTCGTTAGATACTTATGGAGCTTGCGCAATATGATTGTTCAATATGATTGGTGGCTGGATCCTGGTCATGTCACGCCTCCAAGCGGTGATACTCCGCATGTGGATTTTGGGGGTGTGACAATAATTTTTGTAACAAAAATACAAATATTGGAGGTTGGATTTTAAAAATAAAAATGGATAAATATGTATTTAGAATATATATTTACATTAAAGACACTTGTGTGAATATTTGTATAATTGGTGAAATAGTTACATTATTTTAGGGTAAAATAATATAACTTAACAAAATACCATGAAATTTACAATCCAAAATAATACCAAGAATATCAAGGAATAAATATATAAGTTACACACATAATATTGTGGAACCGAACGATAGAAAGTAACTTACAAAATATTCTGGAAAATACCGTTATAAATATATTTTTGGTAAATATTATTTTGGATACAAAAGGAGTGAAAGTATGATTTTTATTATTATTACAAGTTACATCATACTTTGATAAAAGGGAAAATATTATTTTTGGGAAGTTAAAATATATTTTCTTAGTATATTTAGAAGATATATGATTTTTGGGAAAAATATATATTTTCTTGAAATACATTATTTTTGGACAAAATAAGTTTATATATATTTTCTAAGATAAGACTTGAAAATATATTGTTTTGAAACTACAAATACAAGAATACAAATATACATGTATGAGATACCCCCATCCTTGGGAAGGAAATACAAAAATAAATACTTGAGAAGTATTATTACAAAATATTGTTTAAACAATTATTCCAAAAATTAAATATAATTTAAGATTAAAATAATTATTATTTTAACAAGTAATTATAACTTGGAATAATATTGGGAACATAAGAAACGTAACTCAAAAACGTAAATACTAAGCAAAGGCACAACCCATTCGTCTAATAGACGTTAGTACACTGTAGGTAGTCGTGTTTGCTGAGGAGATTTGAGTTACCAGTACTGAAGACGCAATACAGTGAGTTCATGTCCCCCTTTTCTTTTAACTGTTTTCAGTTTTATAACTTCGGGTGTGAAATACATGTTACAATTGCTTACAAACGTTTTATACATGGTATGATTAGCTTAAGGAGGGTTACTGCTAGATCATGTGAACGGTGGGTATAACACTTAAGGCCATTAATCCTCGTCGTAGGACCGAGGGACATGAGTGATAGATCTATTTGGGTGTAGCGAGCCCATACCCATGGGGACCAGGGTGGCCCATAGGGTGACTATGTCTTCCAGCCGAAGGCCCGGTACAAATTTGCTAGGTTTGAGTTTTCCTGCACCATTTCACACATATCAATGGCCTTGCAAACCATTGGTGATCTGTTTTCCTTATTGCTACATACCAGGGACATACATACATACATACTTTAAAGGTTTATTCATACACATACACATGAACTCGCTCAACTTTTGTTGATATTTTTAAACTACATGTATTTCAGGGAACTAAGTGGATCTGGCAGGTGTGTGCATGTGTTTCAAGTTGCGTAATAAATAAAAAGATGCCATCCAAGTCTTTAGAGTTTAGGAGATGTATCTTACTCCTGGATGAGATAGATGGTTCTAAGCTCGGGTTTGTGTAAGGTCTTTTGTCGAGTCATAGTGAACTCCTTAAATGTTAGGATCGGAGGCTCTCATGATTGTGTTTGTTTGTAATACTTGAACAATGAATGAATGTAAAACAGAGATCTAATGCAGCGGAATTGAAAACAAACTTTGTAAACATAATCAAAGGGAAATAGTTTTCAGTAAACACATGTTTCTCATTACTCGAAAGATTTACAATACAGAAATGATTACAGATATGCTTACATACTAAAGCTCCCCTTCAGCATGATGCTCACTGGTTGATCGCTCAAGATGAAAGGATTGGAGGAGATAAACTCACTCAGTCAACCAAATGTAACAGTAACTCACTCAGTTAACCAAATGTAACAGTACAGGGTACTGTTTCATTTATAGGCAAAACAAACCACTGAAGCATCTAAGCTGACGTCACCATGAAAGTGACATCTAACAACCTAACAACCTTTAACCACTGTTCTTATACAAACACTGTTAACTTAACCATTGATTCTATACAATACAAGTGACAAACTAAACTACTGCTTTCTCCTTCCATTATTGCATGCCAAGCACTGATGTTGGACTATCAGTGCTTTCCTCAAAGTTGATCAGTCCTTGAGTGGGCAGTACTTTAATCAAAAGCAGTACTTAGATAGCATCAGCAGATTGAACCAGCAGTGTTTAATCTTTAACAGTCTTTAGGGCTTCATCAGCAGTTTGAAGGACAGCAGCTGTTGTATACGGACAGTGGATAGAGGACATCAGATGTTATAAACACTTTCAAGGGGAAATCCTGGTGTAAACTACTGCTTATGATGAATCCACTGTTGTGAACCAGTTTTGGCTTTAATTATCTGTTCCTCTGATAGGGTTCAATCCCAACAATCTCCCCCTGGAACAGATAATGCCAAAACCCTTCATTATTCTGGATCTTTATTGTCTCATCAGAAGTTCCCTAACTTGTCCTTTAAATTGCAGTTCAAAATCCATAGAACTTGTATCATCCTCATCCCTACACAGTATAAGCTCAAGGAGATCTTGTAGATCTTCAACACCCAGGCCCAGTGCTTGTTCCCTTGATATGTGTTTTACTTCTCCATTGGATCTGATCAGTGTCAATACATGGGTCTTTTGATCAGACATCCATTTTAGTATTTTCGAACCCAATGGGTTTCTTGGGAGAGGTTTATTTACTGGTGAGTTGGGAGATTTTGGCCTTGTGAAAATTTGTTGAGTAGTACTCTGAGCTTTTGCTAGTTCAAAATTTTCAGCAGACATTTGTTTGAAAGCCATTTTTATGATATCATTTGCTACAGCTATATCTTCTGCAGTTTCTTTTTCAATCTGCTCTTGTCTCTTCCTTTGATTTAGCTCAATGACTGAGATATATGCTGATGTGAACAGTGGTTCAGAAGTATTGATCTGCTGTTTTGGCTTTTTGTAGTCAGACCTCTTTGGGATGTTAGGATCTGTCATCCTTCCTTTCCTTAGCCATTCATAAGCCTCATCTGTATATTGCTTTGTCCATTTTGATATGGCTTTAGCAGTTCCAACCTTTGCATTCACCAGCTCTTGTCTCTTCTTTTTGTACTCCAAGGTAAGATCATCAATGGCCTTTTTGTATTTGCTCCAGTTTGGAGCTGTCTTTTTCTTACCTGGATCATTCTTGATCCTCCTGATTCTGTTTATTTCTTGCTTTAGTGCAATGAGTGGCCATTCACTGAATTGTTCTTCTTTAGCTGGATAAAATTTTTCTTTCATGATAAATGCAAGATAATCCTTTCTCATTTCCTTTTGTAGGACAGCTCCAGGTGGCAGATTCGACATATCTTTGCTTAGGTCTCTTGCATAATCTTCCATTTGTTTGACCTTAGTGAGTAAAAATTCCATTCTTTCAGAAATGACTTTATCACCTTGATCTTTACATTCAAGTCTAGCTCTTATATCAGCTTGCCTGGCTTTGAGTTTTAGATACTCATCCATATTTGCTGGATTCCTGAAGCCCATGAGAGAAGGAAATCTTCTTTTTGAAGGATCATCCACTGTATAGAATTGTCTCATCTCATCCTTTACAGCTTCCAATTCCAGTGGATAACTTGCAGCAATGGATACAACATTAGCAGGGTTTATTGGTTTGACTAGAGTTGGTGGAATGGATTGTTGTGGTTTGATAACATTGTAAGGTGTGGAGGATAAAGGAATAGGTGCTGGTATATCATCATTATTCTCCTAAAATTTCCTTTTCCTTGTGTAAAGCTTTTTGGGTGAAGGGGGTTTTGGTTTTGATGTGACAATGGGTTGTATGGTGATTGTTGAAATGGTGAGGGCAGTGGTAGATGGCTGGCAAACAGCTGTTGAAACAACTGGTGTTTCAACCTCTGTTGTCATTACAGCTACTGATGTGTCAGTAGATGTCTTCTGCTTTTCAGCAGGTGGTGATTTGGTGGGTGATGATGTAGTTGAAGTGATGGTTTTTGGTGGTGAAGTGATCTTAGGTGGTGGTGGTAGGGCAGTGGTTGTGGTGTGTGTTGAAGTGATGGTTTTAGTTTTAACAACTGCTGAAACCACTGATGTACCAACAGTTGTTGATACAACAGGAGTTACAACAGCTGTTTGGGTAGAGGTTTGATGCTTGGAGCCTTTGGGAGGTGGTTTGGAGGCATGCTTTGTGGGTCTGGATGGTGTCGATTTGGCTTGCCTCACTTGTCTAGTGGGCTTCTTCTTTTCATCCTTAGGATTTTCATCATCCTTTGGCTCAGAAGTACCCTGTGCATTCAGCTCCATATAAGCTATTTTCTCCTGTTCCCACCTGGCTTTATCCTTAGCCTCTCTATCCCTTTTTACACTTGCTTTTGCTTCAGCAAGTGCATTTGTTGTAGCATCAATCTTTTTACTACCATCTGGTAAAGGAATGTTTTTAGTCATATTTTCTTTTTCTGGTTCAATATAGAGGCCATCTTCAATTCCCTTCTTCTTCCACTGCTTGATTTTCTCCCCCTTTTTGGCATTATCTGGAAGGGGGTTATCAATGAAGAGAACAGTGGGAGGAGCGGTGCCAGTGGTGTTCAATAAATGAGCTTTTATTGCCTTGATATCTGCCTGAGTATCTTTAAATCTTGCTTCCATAGTATTTCTGATCTTTTGAACCTGTATTTCATGTTTCTGATCAGCTACTTGGTTTTGATGGATGAGAAGTGGTTGAAACAAATTCCAAAGCTCATTTGCAGCAGGTGAATATTGTGGTGCAAATGCTTGAGCTGGAGAAGCAGTGGTTGGGACCTTTTGAGCCTTCAACAACTGTTGCATCATATCTTTTATTTCAGCAACAGATGTATCAAGATTGTCAATTCTAACCGTCAATTCCTGATATTTTAAATCATCACCCATCTTAATGGGATCATTTGATTCCCCACCGGTAGTGGTTGTATCAATGTTTAAATTAGGAAACGAATTCCAAAAGTCATCCATTGATGCCCCTTGTTCTTGGTTCTGGGGTCTTCTTCCTTCTGCACTTGATAACCTTTTGATGGTACCAGTGGTCAAAACAAACTCACTAGTGGATATCAGAGGTGCTATAGAAGGAATTGCCTTCAAGGGAGTCTGATTGATGAAACAACTGGCGAAATGTAGATCTGTTGATCCAACACTTGTAGTTGCTGCTCCACTTGAACTACTGACAGGAATTACAGGTAATTCCAGCAGTGTAACCTCCTCAATGTTGGTGGGTTAATAGTGATAAAGACACCAGACCCAGTCACTTGTTGGAGTATATTCTCATTGACAGGTGAGTGAGAAGGACTGGTTTGTGTCTGGGCAATATTAACTGCATCCAATAAGGGTAATATTTGAGATGGAATTTGAGCTGTGAGGTTGGGTGTAGAATGCGAATTTGCCCCGGGAAGTGGGCTGTGGATGATAGAATCAAGTGATTCTAGAGCATCATAATTTGGTGTCCCTGTGCTTACAACCTGATCTTTTTGTGAAGATGCAGGAGGAGTTTGAGGCAAAGGTGGAGATCTTTCTTCCATCTGCTGTGAGGAAGTAGCAACAGTGGTTGTTGGTGACATTGGTGTTGTTACAGGTATTTGCTCTGGGATCTCATCTTCCAGAGTTAACCCTTTTGTGGGTTTGGGGGGTTTTTTGGATGATTTCTTTTTGGGATTTTTGGTAATGATAGGTGTGGGTTTCATAGCAGTGGTTGGGCTACTATGATCACTTAGAGCAGTGGCTCAGCAGCAGATACCTGAGGAGCAGTGGTAGCTGCTAAAGTCTGCTCAGGTACCTCTGCTTGTGTTTTGGAAGGTTTTAACATTCATGTGAATGTTTCTGTAGTTAAACTGTTTATTTGAATTGGAGCACCCTGTGTGAGCACATGGGCATTATCTTTTGAAAACTTTTTTCTCAAAATAATAACTCAAAAACCTTGGAAATAGTAAGAAGGCCTTTTTATCAACATTTTTGACCAAGTAATTAAAGATTTCCTGGGAATAATTAAAATTTTCTCCTAGCAGGATAGCATAACCCAGATATTGAATCTTTAAGGGGATTTCATTGAAGGCAGTGGTTTTGTTTGATACACACATAAGGAGGGTATGAAATAAAAACCTTGTAGCAGATGGAAAACTGCCTTTTTGTAAAGTATCCTTTTGCATTTCTTCTTCATACCCTCTTTCAAGGAAATCCCTTTGGTACTCTGTTTTAGGGAAAGAACTTTTACCTTCCAGATCGTTGAGTTCAAAAACTTCAGAAATCGATTGAGGTGTAATGGTGAACTTTACACCCTTTATTGAAGAATTTATGGCTACAACCTTTTTGTTCACTTTTTCTAGGGTTGCATTTTTCCAAAACTCCCTTTGTGTAGTCAAGTAAACGGTTGCATCACAAGTTAACAAAGTTTTGTACTTTGTGGATAAAAGTGTGTCGATGATGGAATCAAAGATTCTGGTTTCACTGGGTTTTTCAAAGATACCCAAGTAATTGTGTGAAAATTTAAATGGAATCTCAATTTTGGGTGAATCTTTTTGTGTGGTTTTACTGGATTTTTTCACCATGATTGAATCGGGGATGAAGAAGATGAAATGAAGGCGAAGAGGATTGTGTGAAAATTTTGAGCACAACTGTTTTAGAAAGGAATTTGGAATTCGATTCGACAGTAAAACCCTGTTTGGGGGTTTTGATCAGGGTTTTATAAGAAAAAGTGAATGCTGACGTGGCAGCGGTTACAAAGATCTGATGGTCAAAACACTGTCCACGTGACAACCTCTGATGAAAATGGATGACAGTTGTTTAGGAAACCACTGATGGAGCAATACCAGTGGTTTTTAAAGGAAAAATGAAAACAATGGGTGACTTTAACTATCAGTGGATAGCCTTTATCAGTGGATAGAAACACTGATGTTTGACAACAGTATTTATCAAAGGAAATGAGAGAACAGAGGTTGACTTTCAGCAGTGGACAGTCTTTTAAGTAGAACAGACTTTTGAACAAAACAGTGGTTATGGCAGACTTTTAAGGATTTAATGAAAATTTCATTTTTTAAGGATGGATTTTGATTTTCTGAAAACATTTTAATGCTTTTATTCATAGAAAAACAGGATTTTGCCTGTTATTCTATGTTTAGCATGCTAATCCTAAAGATCAAGCTTTCAAAGGTGGATGTGTCTAATGCTTTGGTTAGCACATCTGCCAGCTGATCTTTAGTTGGAACATGGTGCAGAGAAATCAAACATTTTTCATAGCAATCCCTCACAAAGTGATGTCTGATGTTAAATGAAGATGGATCAATGAGATACTGAATTTTTGATGATATATTTCAGCTACTCGACTGTCCTGCATAAAAGAAGTCTTTTGAGCAATTATATCAAAATCCAATAACATATACTGAAATGACAAACAATTGGACTTTTCAGCTTGCAGCAGCATCGTAGTATTCTTTTAAAAGTGGTTGTGTAACAGCTACTTGTGCTTAGTCGAATATTTTAGACACATTGTCTAGGAATTGACATCCCCTTGTTGTAAACTTCCATACTCTTGATGTTATAACTTTCTGAGCATGATGGTTCTTGACAAACATGCTCTCAACATATGCTATGTTTTTTAGGGTCCACTTTTTACCAATAAGATTCTCATCCTTTGGTGGTGGAACAAGTTTTAAACTTGTTTTCCCTGAACTGTTGAAGCTCCTCTTGCATGACAAACACCCAACTTTCTGTCTTTTAGTGCCCCAATGGTACATGACTAGTTGATGGAATGGTAGAAAATCAAAAAGAGGACAAAGGTTTTGGGATAAACTTTATGTGAGAATCCCTTTTCAATTGATGTTGTCAAGATTTTGGCAAAATGGTTGAATTTTAAGGAGAAAAAAAATGGGATTTAAAAAGTGAGGCTGCAGATGTGAAACATCTGAGCTAACAACTGTTGGTGACTTTAATGATCCAACAGCTTGTTTGAAATGAAGGTTGATAAAAAAATGAAATTTGTGTGAGAACATGTTGATTTTTATCCACTGTTGGCAGATTTTTATCAACAGTGGGTAGGGGTAAAGTGATGGTAAGGATTTGAAAGCTACTTTGTCAACAACTGTTAGTGCATCAGTGGATAAGCTTTGACAGTTGTTTTGGACAACTACTGCTCTGGTGATGAAAGTGATTTTGAATTTTGACAGCACAATATCATATTCAGCATCTGTCAGTGATGATTGTGGGATACCTGCAGGGTTAACCTTTTGACAAACATACTTCATATGCAAGTTTATCAGTATTAACATAACATCAGGGTTTATAGGAAAGTTAATGAAGGTTTTCCACATGCCCAGCCTTTGCCTTAAACATTTTAGATATAGGCAGTGGTTTGAGTATCCTAGATTATTACCATACTTTACTTTGACCATACATTTTGTGTTTTATCCATTTTCACAATTTTAAGAATAAAACATGCATAACCAAAATATTCGTTGTTGATTAACAATTTACTGTTATAGAGTTAAACTTGAGTTTATGAATGAGATGACTGAAATCTAAGCACCATCTCCTTTTGATCCATTTTCAGGGAAATATATCACCAAAAAAAATAGAAAGGTACTATATCCTTACAGGAGTTTGAACTTTTACAATAAAAAACAAGTAAAAGTACAAAATATATCACTCTTAAGAAAAAATAAAGAATAATATATCCTGTTTATTTGAGAAAAACCTTTTCAAGAAAAATAATTAAAGGTTTTCTGAAAACAGCATCAATAGGATCTGGTACATTTCCAATTATCACTTGTTATAAGATCATGATCACATCATTCTCAAATTTCGGAAAATGGTCAGTAGTTTTAAATACATTTTAGCCACTGTTTGGGACCATTTCCTTGTCAGTTGATTGCAAAAGTGAGGAGACATGTTCACAATAGTTTTGAAAGCCTTTTAAAATCCTTATCACCATGTGATGATTTTGAAAAGTTTTGACTAGTCCTCTTGTACGTTTTAATTACTAACAATACTTTTGTTGCCTGAACTTCCCTGTATTAAAGAATGCACACAGTTGCTTGATGACCATCGTTAACCCAATTTGTGGACTCTAAAGTGTTTTATATTTATGCTCTTTTCCTTTTGATTTCAAAAGTTTTGAGATAAACACACTTATGAGTTTTTGTGATTTTTCTTCTTTCCATTTTACCCTTCCCATCTGTAAGTAATGAAATACTCACTGGGAGGTTTTTATAGAAAGAACACTTAGACCAGAATCATTTTACAGCAATGTTTAGAGAGACTTGGTCATTTTTGCACATGCTTATGTCAAATCTCACATTACATATGATTTGGACTATTTTAACACCTGATTTTCTTAACATATTTTTAACAAACTTGATTTGGTCTTTTGAGGATTCTCAACCTGTTATTCAATACGTAAGATCTAAAAACTAAAGTTTTAATTTCCCTCTTTTTATGTTAACAAACGTCCTAATGTTTTTAGCTAAACAAGGATTAGTGTCGACAAGAGGTAATTATCTTAGCAGTAGACATGATAGATACATCACAAACTTCATAACAGTATTTGAAATTGATTTTGTAAAGAGAATAATCCAACCAAAGGCACCAAATGAATTTCAGATCTGGAACTATTGGTGATTTATGCATGACATTGTATATTACGAGGATTTTGTGTGCCTTATGACATCTTGGTTGTTTTACAGAGTTTTTGAATAACAACTTTGAACGTGATTATTCGTTGCTCTGTTTTTCAACAAAATACGATCAACCTTAGCATCAATGAATTTTGAGCTGAACTGTTATGTCAAATTGATTGTTAGATCGAATTTGACTATCCATGTTCTGATGCCAATTGTTAGGATCGGAGGCTCTCATGATTGTGTTTGTTTGTAATACTTGAACAATGAATGAATGTAAAACAGAGATCTAATGCAGCGGAATTGAAAACAAACTTTGTAAACACAATCAAAGGGAAATAGTTTTCAGTAAACACATGTTTCTCATTAGTCGAAAGATTTACAATACAGAAATGATTACAGATATGCTTACATACTAAAGCTCCCCCTCAGCATGATGCTCACCGGTTGATCGCTCAAGATGAAAGGATTGGAGGAGATAAACTCACTCAGTCAACCAAATGTAACAGTACAGGGTACTGTTCCATTTATAGGCAAAACAAACCACTGAAGCATCTAAGCTGACATCACCATGAAAGTGACATCTAACAACCTAACAACCTTTAACCACTGTTCTTATACAAACACTGTTAACTTAACCACTGATTCTATACAATACAAGTGACAAACTAAACTACTGCTTTCTCCTTCCATTATTGCATGCTAAGCACTGATGTTTGACTATCAGTGCTTTCCTAAAAGTTGATCAGTCCTTGAGTGGGCAGTTCTTTAATCAACAGCAGTACTTAGATAGCATCAGCAGATTGAACCAGCAGCGTTTAATCTTTAACAGTCTTTAGGGCTTCATCATCAGTTTGAAGGACAGCAGTTGTTGTATACGGACAGTGGATAGAGGACATCAGATGTTATAAACACTTTCAAGGGGAAAGCCTGGTGTAAACTACTGCTTATGATGAATCCACTATTGTGAACCAGTTTTGGCTTTAATTATATGTTCCTCTGATAGGGTTCAATCCCAACATTAAAACATGTTATGGTTTGTAATTCGAATTCGGTGTCGATGTTCAAACAAGTATGTTGTGGTATTTTCAAACTTAATTTTTATGGATGAATATCTTATGGTTTTATCATATAGCATTGTTATGATTGAATGCTATGGTATTAAGAAGTCACACCAATAACCACGCTTCCGCAAAAGTCAGAGTGTGACAGCTTGGTATCAGAGATTCGATCATAGCGAACTAGGATTCTTTCTTGAGTCTAGACAACGATCATTAGGGCTCTCACGAAAATGTTTTCACAAACATGTTTTCATTGCATACACCAAATGTCCAGATCCAGGAAACAAATATTTTTACAAATAAAAGACACAAATTACATTTCAAAGAATTCGTTTATAATTCAGTCTGAGAGACTGGGGAGTTAGTCTGAGAGACTAGCTGGGTATTCAGTCTAAGAGACTAGGGAGTTAGTCTGAGAGACTAGCTGGGTAGTCAATCTGAGAGACTGGGGAGTTAGTCTGAGAGACTAGCTGGGTAGTGCAATCTGAGAGACTGGGTAGTCTGAGAGACTAGTTGGGGGCAGTCTGAGAGACTGGGAGGTTTAGCCTGAGAGGCTGGGTAGTTCAGTTTGAGAAACTGGGAGGTTTAGTCTGAGAGACTAAGTAGTTCAGTCTGAGAGGATGTGTGGGATAGTCTTGGGAAGGCTAGGATGCATACATGCTTACATTGTTACTGCTTACATGCTTATTTGATGATTGTTGATGTATATGCATATGTTGTGATTGATTTGTTACAGACACCATGTCCTCCTCTGAGAGTGGAGTATCTGACACTATAGACCCTACGAATATAGTTTCTGATGATGAGATCATCCGAGAGGATGAGGTTTTTACGTCTGACACTACGAGTAGCGATGATGATGATTTCCAGCCGTTTGCTTTACCAGATTTTGGCGATGATATACCGATAGCTGATGGTCTTCCTGGCGAGGATCTACTTCTTGTTCAGATCCCTGCTCCTTTTCCTCTTGCTGCATTTCCTCTCGAGGATCTGCCTCTTGATGCCATGTCTGACGACGACATCGATCTTTTAATTGAGGGTCCCCCCAGAGGGTGCCCAGGGTGATGGAGCTCCAGTCGATGATGCCATTGTCGCTCCACTTGTCGAGATTCCAGTCGATGATGTTATTGCTGTTCCGCTTATTGAGATTCCTGTCGTTGAGATTTCATCCGACCATTCTGGTCCTGACTCATTCGAGTCTGTGTCATCTACTACTCTACACGCACTGGGATTACAGCGTTATCCCACAGATTCTGATTCCGCCACAGCTATGTCTGGCGCACCTGTTCCTCCGCAGGACTTCGAGTTTGATGATGAGTTTGATCCAGTCTTTCCACATGACTTTGACCCTGAGCATGAGATTGAGTTTGTCCCCGATGATCAGCCTTTTGAGGCACCTATCGTTCCTGACGATCAGCTCTTTGATATACCCGCTGATCTTGAGCTTGCAACAGCTGACCCTGAGCCTTTGATTGCACCCGAGCCTATACCAGCTCATGATCCTCTACCGGAGCATGACCCTATTGACATTCCAGTTGTTGCACCACTGTTACCTGACCCTCTACCTGCACCCGCAGACCATGCTCCTTTTGCTGACCATGTAGATCCCCGTTATGCATTCACCCACAATAGGTGGATAGAGGATGACGATGACTTGCCTCCTTTTGTTAGACCTGTTACTCCCCCACCTGCACCTACACATGCACCAGTTGGCATTACCCTGTTTCACCCACATGTGTCTGACATTCACCGCACTGATCTACCGGTCACGTTCCTACAGGATATTCCTCCACCCCGTCCAGGGGAAGGACCATCTAGCCAGCCATCTAGTCATGTCCCACCTGTGTCGGCTGCTTTCATGCCACAGTTTTCACATATTGCACCTTTTGCTGCTGCACCATCGGGCGAGCCACTGATTTGGTTTCCGCCTAACATGATGTATGTTTCTGATCCATATCATCCCTTCCATTACACTGGATACACGAGAGATGATCTGCTTTTGTCCTTACAGCTCCAGCAAGAGATGTTGTGTCACAGAGTCATGGATCTTGAGAGGATTCCGCGTCCTCCGCCTTGCACTTGTCAGTCACCATTCGCGACTCCGCCCGCTCCTCTTTTACCATACCCAGATTTTGATGTTTGTTTCCTTACTAAGGAGCAGCAGATCAGCTATCTGTTGCGTCATGTTCATGCCCTCGAAGAGGAGCTAGCGCATCTGCGCAGTTTGCTTTTCGTTCCTCCACCTCCTCCTCCTCCACCATCAGCATGGCAGTTTTTGGTTTTATGCAGGTAGCATACTTTTGGTGAGAGTGTCGCAATTGAGCCCAGATTGCACAGCTTCTTGAATACCACATTTCTTTTTTACTTTTGATTATTGTAGTTTGATGGATATTTTGGATAAGGGTGATGTGACCCTGTAGTCCTTTTTGTTGTGATAAGATACATTGGATGAACTTGTAAAACTGTAATTGTGGTCATTGATATGTGAAAGCTCAATCGCAACATTCTCATTATATACGTTGTTGGATTACTTGTTTGTGTTATGACATGGGGTGTTATGTGTTTACTTGCGTTGATAAATGCTATTACATACGCATACTACATACTTATATGCATAAGACCTGACCTATACAAACTTCTTATAGAAGATGCCTCCATGAAGAGACAACACACTGCCTACAACTAAGGCCGAGTTACAAGAACGGATTTCACGGGCGATAGCACAACACGAGGCCTTACGCTCCGAACATAGCGGAGGTACCTCGGGAAGCAACCCACCTCTTGGTAATGTTTGAGTCATTAAAGAAACATTACGTTACATTTGGATATTCCATGTGCGATCGTTAATGCTTTATGTGAATGATGTTACTTGTATAGGTTGTACCTATAAACAGTTTCTAGACTGTAAGCCTCTAACTTTCGACAGCACCGGGGGTGCTGTAGCTTTTGTCAGATGGATGGAGAAGACTGATTCTGTGATAAGAATGAGCAAGTGTGCTCCGCAACACCAAGTCACCTATCTCTCTGGATTGTTCTTAGATGGAGCGTTCTCATGGTGGAATCTCCAAGTCCAGACCTTGGGAGAAGAAGTTGCTTATGCCATGACATGGATGAAATGAAGGAGCTCATGCAAAAGAAATATTGCTCCAAGGCTGAAATCCAAAAGCTGGAAACTGAATTCTGGAACCTCAAGATGGACGGCCCGAAGATTGCCGAATACGTGCAGAGATTTCACGACTTATCTCGCGTGGTACCATACATTGTTGATCCGGAATTCAAGCGCATTGAGCGTTTTATTTGGGGGTTGGCACCTCAGATTATGAGTATGGTGACAACGTCAAAGCCTGCTACAATCACTGAGGCTATTGATCTAAGTGTATCACTGACTGAAGAAGCTATCAGGTTAAACAAGTTTTCGATCTCTGACCAGAAGAAGAAAGAGACTCACGTTGAGTCATCCAGTGAGAACAAAAGGAAGTTCTCAAACTTTAAGAAGGGTACCAGCAGCGCCAATAAGAAAAAGGATGTGAACTTACTAGCGGAAGCCAAGACTGGGGTTGAAAACAAAGGAAAAGGTTACATGGGCGCTCTGCCCAAATGTGATGTATGCCAGTACCATCATTCCGGCCAGTGCAGATTTAGGAAATGTGAGTCTTGTGGGAAGGTTGGTCATTCAAAGGAGACGTGCTGGGTTGGTACTGGTCGTGGTGGTCAGAGAGGTTATGGAAATGGGTATGGAAACCACCCTCAAGGAGGAAATGGCGGTAATGGAAATCGTGGTAATGTTGGGAATCAAGCTGGTAGTGGAAACCGGGGAGCAAACAACAATCGTGGTGGTAATGGGAACGGTAATGGTCGAGGACCAGGTTGTTTTAATTGTGGAGACGTGGGGCATTTCAAGAGAGAGTGCCCAAAGCTCAATCAAGCTCAAGGAAGGGTTTTCAACATCGGCGCGAGGGAAGCTCGCCAAGATCCAAATGTGGTCACTGGTAAGTTCCCTATTAACCAACGCTTTGCATCTGTACTATTTGATACCGGTGCCGATTATAGTTGGGAAGCTTCGACGTGGTAGTGGGGATGGATTGGTTGTTAAGCAACCGAGCAGAGATCGTATGTCACGAGAAGGTCATTCGCATTCCGATGGCGAATGAAGAAACGGTTATGGTACATGGAGAGAAGCACGATACGCCTCTAAGGATCATTAGTTGTTTAAAGGCTCGAAAGTGTCTGCAGATGTGTTGCCTTCTTGACACACATTGTGGATAAGGAAGCCGCTGAGCCAAAGCTAGAAGACATTCCAGTCGTGAAGGAATATCCTGAAGTCTTTCCCGAAGACTTACCAGGATTGCCACCGCAGCGACAAGTCGAATTCCATATTGACTTGGTTCCAGGCGCCGCGCCTGTAGCCAAGGCACCTTACCGACTTGCGCCCTCAGAGATGCAAGAGCTATCAACACAACTTCAAGAACTTTTAGACAAGGGATTTATCAGACCAAGTTTCTCGCCTTGGGGAGCTCCAGTTTTGTTCGTTAAGAAGAAAGATGGTAGTTTCCGCATGTGTATCGACTACCGGGAGCTAAACAAGTTGACCATTAAGAATCGGTATCCTTTGCCAAGGATTGATGACCTGTTCGATCAACTACAAGGTTCGAGTTTTTACTCCAAGATCGATCTTCGATTAGGTTATCACCAGTTGAGAATACAAGAAGAAAGCATACCAAAGACTGCCTTTAGGACTCGATATGGACATTATGAGTTCCTGGTTATGCCGTTTGGTTTGACGAACGCGCCAGCAGTATTCATGGATTTGATGAATAGAGTTTGTAAGTCGTACCTCGATAAGTTTATGATCGTGTTTATTGACGATATTTTAATCTACTCGAAGATGAAGGAAGAACATGAGCAACATCTAAGAGTTATCTTAGAGCTGCTCAAGGAAGAGAAATTATACGCTAAGTTCTCAAAGTGCGAGTTCTGGTTGCGCGAGGTTCAGTTCCTTGGTCACGTGGTTAACGGAGATGGAATTCATGTGGATCCCACAAAGATCGAGGCGATCAAGAATTGGGAAACTCCAAAGACGCCAACCGAGATCCGTCAGTTCCTAGGTTTGGCTGGTTATTATCGCAGATTTATTGAGGATTTCTCGAAAATCGCTCAACCTTTGACCTCCCTCACACAGAAAGACAAGAAGTATGAATGGGGAGACAAGAAAGAAGAAGCATTCCAGTTGTTGAAAAACAAGCTTTGCGATGCACCCATCTTAACCCTACCCGAAGGCACTGACGACTTCGTGGTATATTGCGACGCCTCGCGCCAAGGTTTAGGCTGCGTGCTGATGCAGCGATAGAAGGTTATAGCCTATGCTTCGCGCCAGTTGAAGGTTCACGAGAAAAATTACACCACGCATGATTTGGAATTAGGCGCAGTGGTGTTTGCATTAAAAATCTGGCGACATTACTTGTATGGCACGCGATGCACAATCTTTACTTATCACAAGAGCTTACAGCATATATTCGATCAGAAAGAGCTTAACATGAGACAGAGATGATGGGTAGAGTTGTTAAATGATTATGATTGTGAAATCAAGTATCACCCAGGGAAGGCGAATGTGGTCGCCGATGCCCTGAGTCGGAAAGAAAGAATCAAGCCCATAAGGGTTAGGGCTTTGGAAATGATTATTCAAACGGACCTCTCGTTGTGCATTCGTGCCGCGCAGAGAGAAACTCTTAAGGAAAAGAATCTTGAGGATGAGTATCTCCGTGGGATGGAGAAACAGTTGGTACCAAATGAGGAAGGAACGTTGTGCTTCATGAAACGAATTTGGGTTCCTCTCTTTGGTGGTCTGAGAGAAGTAATTTTTTATGAAGCTCACAAGTCACGGTACTCGATCCATCCAGGATCGGATAAATTGTACCAAGATTTAAAGGATTTTTATTGGTGGCCGAGATTAAAAGGTGATGTTGCAACGTATGTTGGCAAATGTTTGACTTGCGCCAAAGTAAAGGCTGAATATCAGAAGCCTTCAGGTCTTCTGCAACAACCTGAAATACCCATGTGGAAATGGGAGCAGATTTCAATGGACTTTATAACGAAGTTACCAAGGACACCTAGAGGTCATGATACGATTTGGGTAATCGTAGGCGGTCTAACGAAATCTGCACACTTTTTGCCGATCAAGGAGAAAGACAACACTAGCAAGCTTGCTGAGCTATACCTGAGAGACGGAAGGTTTGTGTCAAGGATTTGGAAATCCTTCCAAGAAGCTTTTGGTTCTCAGTTGAATCTGAGTACTGCATTCCATCCGCAGACTGATGGCCAGAGCGAACGAACGATTCAAACGCTAGAAGACATGTTACGAGCTTGCGTGATGGATTTGGGTGGTAGTTGGGACACTCACTTACCCTTGGTAGAATTCTCGTACAACAACAGCTACCATGCGAGTATCCAAGCTGCACCATTTGAAGCTCTCTATGGACGCAAGTGTCGATCACCGTTGTGCTGGGCAGACGCGGGTGATAGACAGCTTGTTGGTTCTGAATTGGTTCAAGAGACTACTGATAAGATTATGCAGATCCGAGAAAGCATCAAGGCGGCTCGTGAACGACAAAAGAGTTATGCGGATCGAAGAAGGAAACCGTTGGAGTTTGCAGTAGGAGATATGGTTTTATTAAAGGTCTCACCTTGGAAGGGTGTAGCACGCTTTGGGAAGCGTGGGAAGTTGAACCGGTGATACATTGGACCATTTAAAATCCTGGAAATGATTGGTCTTGTAGCTTACAAGTTGGATCTACCCGCGGAACTAAATGGCGTTCATGATACATTTCATGTATCTAATCTGAAAAGGAGTCCAACTTAAGAAACAGTTGTCATTCCTGCCGACGAAGTTCACATTGATGACACACTTCACTTTACTGAAGAACATGTTGAGGTTACGGATTGGAAGTTTAACAAGACACGCGGGAGTAGTGTTAAACTCGTCAAGGTTCGTTGGAACGTTCAACACGGCCCAGAGTTCACGTGGGAGCGTGAGGATCGCATGAAAGCAAAATACCCACATTTGTTCCCCAAAACCCCTGCAACTAGTAGCAGAACTAAAATTTCGGGACGAAATTTTCTTAACAGGGGGAGAATATGACAACCGTAAAAAATCCAGGTATCCGTACAATTTAATTAATATAAATTAGTGCTTAATGACTGTGCTGAATTACAACTGATGACTGCTTTCTGATTACTGCAACATACTTACATGTGCATCACATATTACATAACGTCATCTCATTATCACATGCAAACTTTACTGACATACATGATGCACAAAGCACAGTAAGCACAGTTAGCGGATAACTCAGAAAAATGCTGACGATGTTCAGTACATAGACAACAGTGTTTTAAGACCCAGTGTGGCCCAGAGACAAGGTACTACACTAGTATGGTGTGTAGGGAAGTAAGGACCATAAAACTGCTTCACTAGGTGATAGTTTAAGTGCCGGAAAGTGCCTAAAACTCACTTAAAGTGCAGAATTCTGCATATTTCAGCAAAATTCAGCAATTTAACAAACTAGTAACATGCAAAAATATGCCAAATTGGTCCTAAATGATTTCCTAAGTGTCGGGAATTAAAAGTGTCACAAAAGGGTACTTAAAGATCACTAAACGGAATAGCTTGACACTTTAACGAACCGGTATCTAACCGAACAACCGGACATTACCCGAAACACCAAAATTATACTAGAAGCATTGTTTTAATGTTTCTGAGCTAGTTATGATCCCCGAACACCTTAACACACTATATAACATACCTTATGCATAACACCTAAACTAATACACTTAGTTTTCAACTAATTATCTAACTTATCATTCAAACTTACACTTAGACCCCCTCCCCCTTCATATTTACGGTCACCAAGGGTGGCCCACCCTTGATCACACTAGATCCCATTTGATCTTACTTGGATATTGTTATAGAATTGTGTGTACTTTTGAGAACATAATATCCTTTGGGTAAAAGGATTATGTGGTTATAAGATGGTTAAGAGTTCTCATAATCACCCACACAAAACACTCACCATCTCATCTCCTCCCCTTGCTATCCTTCTCGGCCGAACCACACCCACACACCATCACCACTTTCATTTCAAGTTCATCCATTCCAAGCTCCTCACAAGGTGTAAGAAGCAAGATTAGAAGGTTTGGTGGTCTTGGATCTTGAAGGACCTCACCCGATTGCTTTTATCCTTCATTTTTGTCATCACCAACATCTAGTGTTCTTCCCTAGCCTTTGTGCTAGTTGTAAGACTCTCATAACCCTTATTTACTTCATATTTAGTTGGTTAAAAGATGTATTATGTTGTAAATCACAAGAACACTAAAGAACATAATCTTGAATCTTGAACATAAGCTTAACATATGATGAAATATTGATGAAACTATGTTGTTTAGTGTATGAATGATACTTGCTTGTTATTTACTTGAGATTATGATGTTGATCATCATAAGGAGCTTGCTAGATTGTGATTAAACATATGATCTAGCAAGAGAAAGGATGATTATGTGATAACACAAGATGATCATCCTCATGTGTTAAGCATGAACTTGAAAAATAAAGTGATTTCTTGAAAAATAATAAACAAAGTGAGTTGATAATCTAATAGATCTAAGATTTATGAATGGTTTTCCAAAAGAACCAAGTTCAAAATATGATTTTTAGAAGATCTTGGCTCTTACTTAAACTTACACTACTTTTGGTGATAAAACAAGTATAAGAACACTTTGTTTACAAGAGAAATTCAAAAGAATGATTTTTGAAGAAATCATCTAACAAGTTGTAAACACTCAAATCTTTCAAGAATGAGATTTTTAAAGAAATGAACACACTTTAAGGGGTAACTAAACCTACTAAACACACTACCAAGTTTCTATAAGTTTTTAATAAAAGTTCAAGTTCATGTTGTAGTGCAAATAACATTGTTTTTGCACTTGGTAAGTGTAGTTGTTTAGGGATTGATTGTTGAATGCTTATGATGATTTTTGAAAAGAAAATGATACGCTTTGATAGCATGGACACCTCCATTTTTAGGGGAAACTATGGCGAAATTTTCTAAAAATATAAACACTTAGAAAAATATTTTCTAATAAATATTTACAAGTATATTTTGATCATAAGTTTTCAATATAAACTTTGCCATAATTTTTGTAACAAAAATACAAATATTGGAGGTTGGTTTTTATAAATAAAAATGGATAAATATGTATTTAGAATATATATTTACATTAAAGACACTTGTGTGAATATTTGTATACTTGGTGAAATAGTTACATTATTTTAGGGTAAAATAATATAACTTAACAAATACCATGAAATTTACAATCCAAAATAATACCAAGAATATCAAGGAATAAATATATAAGTTACACACATAATATTGTGGAACCGAACGATAGAACGTAACATACAAAATATTTCGGAAAATACAGTTATAAATATATTTTTGGTAAATATTATTTTGGATACAAAAGGAGTGAAAGTATGATTTTTATTATTATTACAAGTTACATCATACTTTGACAAAAGGGAAAATATTATTTTTGGGAAGTTAAAATATAATTTCTTAGTATATTTAGAAGATCTATGATTTTTGGGAAAAATAAATATTTTCTTAAAATACATTATTTTTTGACAAAATAAGTTTATATATATTTTCTAAGATAAGACTTGAAAATATATTGTTTTGAAACTACAAATACAAGAATACAAATATACATGTATGAGATACCCCCATCCTTGGTAAGGAAATACGAAAATAAATGCTTGAGAAGTATTATTACAAAATATTGTTTAAACAATTATTCCAAAAATTAAATATAATTTAAGGTTAAAATAATTATTATTTTAACAAGTAATTATAACTTTGAATAATATTGGGAACATAAGAAACGTAACTCAAAAACGCAAATACTAAGCAAAGGCACGACCCGTTCGTCTAATAGACGTTAGTACACTGTAGTTAGTCGTGTTTGCTGAGGAGATTTGAGTTACCAGTACTGAAGACGCAATACAGTAAGTTCATGTCCCCCTTTTCTTTTAACTGTTTTTAGTTTTATAACTTCGGGGGTGAAATACATGTTACAATTGTTTACAAACGTTTTATACATGGTATGATTAGCTTAAGGAGGGTTACTGCTAGATCATGTGAACGGTGGGTATAACACTTAAGGCCATTAATCCTCGTCGTAGGACCGAGGGACATGAGTGATAGATCTATTTGGGTGTAGCGAGCCCACACTCATGGGGACCAGGGTGGCCCATAGGGTGACTATGTCTTCCAGCCGGAGGCCCTGTACAAATTTGCTAGGTTTGAGTTTTCCTGCACCATTTCACACATATCAATGGCCTTGCAAACCATGGGGAAAGTTCTTGTACAAATAATCTTAACATACCAAACATACAAATTGAAGGAAAACTCAAAAAGACAAGGTGGCATTTTTGTAATTATCAATAACTATCAAAGTTACTCTACAAATATACCTAAAAAACCTAAAAAAGCCTAACCCCCCCCCCCCCCACACACACACACACCCCCAAAAACCTAAAAAAACCTACCCCCCCCCCCCTCCACACCCCCATAAACCTAAAAAAAAACCTAACCCCGCCCCCCACCCCCCAAAAACCTAAAAATAACCTAACCCCCCCCCCCCCCACCCAAGCTAAAATGCTAAAAACTAAACCCCCAAAAAACCTATAAAAAAAACACCCAAATTATTTTTTTTATTTTTTACTAAAAAATCACTACTTTTAGTAGCAGCAAAAAAAAATTTTTTTTTTTTTTGCTAACAAAATATAGCGATTTTTTTATAAAAATATTTAAAAAATTGTGTTTTTTAGGTATTTTTGGTTGAGTTCACATTTGTATAGTAACTTTGATAGTTGGTGGTAATTACAAAAATGTCACCTTGTCTTTTTGACTTTTCCTTCAATTTGTATGTTTAGTAGGTTAAGTTTATTTGTATTTGATCTTTTGCCTGCAAACCATTGGTGATTTGTTTTCCTTATTGCTACATACCAGGGACATACATACATACATACAGACATACTTTAAAGGTTTATTCATACACATACACATGAACTCGCTCGACTTTTGTTGATGTTTTTAAACTACATGTATTTCAGGGAACTAAGTGGATCTGGCAGGTGTGTGCATGTGTTTCAAGCTGCGTAATAAATAAAAAGATGTCATCCAAGTCTTTAGAGTTTAGGAGATGTATCTTACTCCTGGACGAGATACATGGTTCTAAGCTCGGTTTTGCGTAAGGTCTTTTGTCGAGTCATAGTGAACTCCTTAAAACATGTTATGGTTTGTAATTCGAATTCGGTGTCGATGCTCAAAGAAGTATGTTGTGGTATTTTCAAACTTAATTTTTATGGATGAATATCTTATGGTTTTATCATATAGCATTGTTATGATTGAATGTTATGGTATTAAGAAGTCACACCAATAACCACGCTTCCGCAAAAGTCAGGGTGTGACAAATATGATGTTAATCATCATAAGGAAACTTGCTAGATTGTGATTAAACACGTTATCTAGCAAGTGAGAGGATGATCTTGTGAAAAATCAAAGTGATCATCCTTTATGTAAACATGAACTTGAAAGATGAAGTTGTTTTTATGTAAGATGGTGATGGATAAATGATATAAGGCTTATAAATGGATGATTACAAAGATAGTTTTCTCAAGAAACCAAGTTTATTTACAAGATTTACATAAACATGATTTTTAGAGAAACTAATCACATTTTTAGTGATAAATCAAAGCTAGAAACACATTGTTAACAAGAAAAATCCAAGAAGAAATGTTTTTGAAAAATCATATGTTATAAGTTGAGAAAGACTAAATTTCTCAATAATGATGTTTATGAACAAATGACCACACTTTAAGGGTAACTAAGTCTACTAATTAACATGGTAATTTCATAATTTTGGCTCATGGTAAGTGTTGAATAATTTGTTGTTGATTGGTGATGATTTCAAAAGAAAATGATATGCTTTGAAAGCATGGAAACCTCCATTTATAAGGGGAAACTATGGCAAAAATTTTCTAGGATTTAAACACTTAGAAAAATATTTTTAAACAAGTGTTTACAAGTATATTTTAATCATGATTTTTCATATAAAATTTTCCATATTTTTTGTTACAAGAATTACAAATATTGGAGGTTGGTTTTTTGATAAATAAAGGTGACTAAGTATATATTTAGGAAACTATATATCTAGTGTCACAATTTGTGTGATTACTCGTATATTATGTGTATTAGTTATATTATTTTAGGACTTGAAATAATATAACTTACCAAAATACCAAGAATTATAATACAAAAATAATACCAAAATTCCAAGAAAACAGATATATAATTTATACACGAATATTGAACAAACCGAATAAGGAATATGGATTACATATATATATATATATATATATATATATATATATATATATATATATATATATATATATATATATATATATATATATATTCCGGAATTAAGTTCATATATATTTTGACAAATAAGTTAAACAGTATTTTGGAAACCAAAGAAACGGAAATTATAATTTTTACAAGTGTTACAAAAATATACCATATTTTTGTCAAGATGAAAATATATTATTTTTTAGTAAAGAAAAATATATATGTTTTCTTGAACTATTAAGAAGATATATTATTTTTTGAAGAAAATAAATATTTTCTTAAACAAACCAAAAATATATTATTTTGGGTGAAAAATGGAATTATGAATATTTTCTAAGTTAATCTTGAAAATATATTATTTTTGAGGTTTATATGAAAATAAAATTATTTTTGCCAAGAAGGAATTATGGATATTTTTCTATAAAATATTTCTTAAAATATATGTATTTTAAGAATACAAATTGGTGATTTTTATTGGTTAAAAATAATATTCCGGAAAATGTAAATACAAAAATTAAGTATAAGAATACTTAATAAATACAAGAAAATACGTATTCTCGTACGTACGAATACACACCGGAATACACCACAAATACTTGGCAAAATACACAAGGATAAATTATACCCATACTTGGGAAATATTAATGAAAAGAATTGCAAAATGAACTATGGCAAAATACACAAGGATAAATTATACCCATACTTGGGAAATATTAATGAAAAGAATTGCAAAATGAACTAAGGCAAAATATATATTACTTTGACAATATTCCAAATAAATGGATGAAAATAATTTAAGTTAAAATATTATTATTTTAACTAATAATTATTTACTTTGAAATTATATAATGTACATCAAAGATGTAACTCAAAGTATACAAAGACTTCCAAAATAAGTCTTAATGAACAACTTGTAACACCCCGTGTTTCGGAAGTCAAAGTCAAAGTCAAGATTGAAGTCAAAGGAAGACAAGATTGCTAATTGTGATTTGTCTCTCCTTGCTCAATTCCTGTTTTGACTTCTTTGACTTGTAGTTAGTCTATTTTATTTTCGCTTTAGTTGTATTATGTGGAGTATCTATTAATAATCGCATGGTAATCGCTATATATTGCATGTTTAATCGCTTATCGCAATCGCACTCGCAACTCGAATTACGCATTTTGGGTTATTGTTATACGTGTGTGTGTGTGCCTTATGTGTTACTTGTGCATGTTTATTTATGTTATGTTGTGGTAATCAATCGAATCGCAATCGAAACTATATCGCAATCGAACTCAATCGCAATCGAAAAGGTATGTTAATAGGTGGAGAAGAGATAGTGCGAGATATGAGTAGTTGGGATTAAAAGTAATTTGACTAGGAAACTCTATCGCATCGCAACGCTCACAATCGCAATCGAAACATCAAAACGCGTCGCGCCGAACACTCGAACGAGGTGACTGGTCGACCAGGCTACCAGCCGTTCAACCAGCCGACCGTTCGGACTGCCGTCCAATCGGACAGGCTGTCCGCATGGGCTGCCTAGCCGATCGACCAGTCCTTTCCTCTTTGGGTAACCCTATAAATACCCCTTGTCACTTTCATTCTTTCTACTTTTGGCAACTGACGTCCGACCAGCTCGTTTTCCTCATTTTTCTTCAGATTTCTCGCAATTTCGGTAAGATCTCGTCCTAAATCTTGTACTTCCTTAATCTACACGCACTCCTACACCTTTCTATCTTTTGAATCTTAACTTTTAAACGCGAAATCATCAAGATTCAAGGTGTTCTAGGATGACGTCATCATGTGTTCTTGAAGAACTTCATGTTTTGGCCTCAATCCACCAAGAACAACTTAGATCAAACCGATTTCCACATAAACAAACAAAGATCTCTCATAGATCTAAACATATTCACTATGAAAGGAGTGAAAGATGGTTTTTCAACTTTCTTTCAACTCTTTTACACTCAATGCACTCAAAACCGATAGAATCAGAACTTGTGCCGGCTTACTACCCATTATTGTGGTTGTGTTGATTCAAGATCCACGAGAGCATCGATTCCGGGTTAACCAAGAACAATCGTCCTGAACCGGTGGCCTGACCGAACTTGGGTGGTTCCTGTTCGATCGGGTCACTAGAGCTTAGGATGGAGTTCTGTTGGTTAGCACGTTATCAAAATATCTCGATAAAACGACAAACCATCAAAAACAACCAGGTGTAAGACGAACAGGTTAACCAGGACGGAGTGCCGTCTGAACGGACAGCCAAACTGTACTACTGGCCACCCGTACGACTTGCACCTTGGTCCCACACAACCATTTTGCCAACACTTGAAGTCTGAATGTTGAACGAATTGTTGTCCGATCGGACTACCAACCGATCAAACTGCCATCCGAATCATGAGACGTTTGAACTTCAATACTTAAACAATTTTCAACATGTTCAATGCACAAAGGATGCCACCCAAACGAACAACTGTCCGATCGAGTGACACCTTGTTGTGAACTTGTTCTCACTAAAGTGCCCAACCGAACGGGTTGTTGACCGATCGAATGACCGTCCGATCGACCGACCTGAAAGGTAGAGATACTTCAATGTTTTCTAAATACTACAACGAAAACTTCAAAAGTCAAGCCATCATACACAAAAACATCCTTCTCAAAGGAAGAAACAATCCACTCGCACAGCCATCCGACCGGACGACTGTCCGAACGGACGACCAACCGCACGACTGGCTGTCCGATCGGACTACCATCCAAACGGACTGCTGTCCGAACCACTTGTACTTTGCATCATTTTACTCGTCACTTATCGTTATGCTATCAATCTGTTCAGGCTAACCCTACTCTCTAGCGCTCCCTTCAATCCATCATCGCTGTGAGTATACTCGATCCCTTTTTGCTTTACGCACTTTTGGGTGTTACATACGTTACATATACAAAATCACATTGAACACACTACGCAATACTTTAAACGCTAACCGTTACTGTATGTTATACGTGACTTAATGAATGCTTGTTTGTTATGTTTACACATGGAATGCTGTCTACCTGCCTTAGCAACGATAGTACTATAGTTTGGACTCAGCACCCGTTCACTCGGGGGTTGTTAAGGACAATTATTTGCATGGATTACAGTGGTGATCATGTATTATGAACTGCCTTGGGCAGTCAACCCGCAGTCATTGGTATCGATAGGTTCATGTCGATAACTAACATGCCACATTTCACTCTGTGTACGTGCTGGTTATGCGTAACGCTTTCGAACTCTATATGTTATTATCAAACTTGTATGCTCACCTTTACACTATGTGTATTGACTTTATTTTCACGTATGTGACAGGTGCGTAGGATGCTTATCTGCTAGGAAATCGAGGCTAGAATAAGGTCTTAGAGGCCAACAAATAGTTGTCTGTACAAATGAAATCTGAGTTGTCGGAACAGAACTATTTTCCTAGATTTTGTCTGTAATAATTGTATTATCTTTTAAGACATGGTATGGGACATGTTACTTTAAATTATTTGGTAATGATAATTGTTATGGAAACTTCTGGACAATCTGTTTCGCTCAGTGCCATGCCCCGATGTTTCCGCCATCGGTTGGGGTGTGACAGATTGGTATCAGAGCCATAACTATAGGGAATTAGGCAAGACTCGACCTAGTCCGGGTCGATGTCTTAGAGACCTAGTCTATAGTTAGGAACCAGCAGACCGACTCGTGCATGTCCAGTAGGGATTATGTATGAGCTTACTACTATTTCTCGCTATTCTCGCCTATGCTACACCATCGTTGCACTCGAATTTTCAAATATGGATGAGCAATTAAGTTGAGATTAGGTGTGAAAACCGCAAACTCTCGACTAAATTGCTTGTTCAACCCACATTTTTATCTGTAAACTCGGGAAATTGCATTGGAATAGGAGTGAAATCCATACTTTAACGCATAAACTCTCTTTTATTTTAACAAAAACAGGAACGAAGTTGTTAACCTAGGGGTGAAACCCTAACCTTGATGATTTGTTCTGACTTTATTTTGTTTTATAAAACTCTCACCAAAGTCTCGACGGACTCCAATGACCTGAAGTCACGATATGACTAACGAGATGCATGCCCAACGCCCAAGAATCGAGGCAAAGGCACTGTCCTGAAGGTCAAATGTGCACAACAAGTCCTTGTGAATAGTTGAACCACTTGGGTTAGTCGAAGTCTAATAGCCGCAGACGATCTATTTCTCGTTTTTTATGTGTTTTTTATTCTGAGCCCGCAACTGCTGACTCTGATAATTCATTGATTTTATATGTTTATATGTGTGTTTATTTGTTCATGTGTTTAATTTTGGAGACGTGTTCGGTTTCTGCCTTTACTTCGATCGACACGCACGACTCGCACTGCATTTCTATCTCAAAAAGCTGACAAATCGCTAAATATGGACGACCTTATGCTATGTTATTCGCTTATACTATACTACTCGATATACTAAACGCGATCGCTATATTCGAACACTCGCGAGCTTTGAATGATAGGTTTCTGTATTCTGACTGCCTCTGTGTGCATCTAGACAAGTTGCACGCCTATATGTTTCCAGGTGATGTGTCCTACGTGTTTATGTGCTTCTGTGATTCTGTGCCCTACGTGCTTATGTGCTTCTGTGTTTATGTGAATCTGTGATTATGTGCCTATGTGTTTATGAGATACATGTTACATTGTGTTCCTGAGCTTTAGTAAGTATTAGACGTGTGAGGTGAGATTCGATTATGATGTATCTGAAACCTAGGACGATGTCTGTTGCAGACAATGTCAACTGGACCATCATCAGGATCCCGTCACCCATGTTGGGATTGAACCCTATCAGAGGAACAGATAATTAAAGCCAAAACTGGATCAGATCAGTGGATCCAGAATAAGCAGACGATTACAGTTGGTTCATACAAATCTCTCCCCTTGAAAGTGGTTTCATATCTACTGACCTCCTATCTGCTGATTTTACTAAGTGCTGACCTACAACTGCTGCTTTGCATCTACTGACCAATGTCAAAGACTGATGGAAGACCAAAGCTCTGCTGATTCAATCTACTGCCTTGAGTCAAGTACTGTTGATCCGGACAAGCACTGCTGGGTTCACAGCAGTGGAAGGATGCAGCAGCTGTTTAAGTGTCTTTTATGTAAAGAAATGTAATAGCAGTAGTTAGTACATCAGTGTTTGTATAGATCAGAGGTTAGAGTTTGTTAGGAGGTTAGATGTCACTTTCATGGTGACGTCAGCTAAGATGCTCAGTGGTTTGCAAGTGCCTATAAATAGTTCAGTACTTTGTACTGTTCTATTAGCTCTTTCGCAACATCGTCTTCTTTGCACGAACAAACTACTGAGCTCTGGCTGAGGGAGAGTTTGCATTCATTCATCAATCATTGTAATCGTTGTTGAAACAAATTCAATCTTTCGATTCATTGTGAAAAGATGTTTGATTAAAGTATTACTCTCGTTTGATTGTATGCAAAGTTTGTTTTCATCATAATTCCGCTGCACAACTCTTTCATTTTCATCTTAATTTCAAACGAAAATACAATCAAAAACAAACTCA